>APFE030870197.1:0-134017 GCA_000404065.3 Pinus taeda | reverse complement strand
TGAGAACATGATTCGAGAAGCCTAAGATTTGACTGATAGACAAGTACGATGGGAAGAATGATCCACGTGTGCATCTAGCCAAATGGATGCAGGCTTATGGAGAAAATTTGTAAGCTGAGTGGGTGAACCTGTTCTGTCATACCCTAGATGTTATCCCAATGAATTGGTATATAGAAACAGAGCTCTACCATGGGACAAGTGACTAGGATATCCTACGTGAAGGATTCATGATGACATTTAGTTTTGAGGATGGGTTTGACAGTATTAATTAAGCACTATGAGAGGTGAAAACAACCATGTTTATGATACAACAAGATCCTTTAGACCTAGTCTAGCCTGAATGGGCTACTCAGTTGAGTCACGCGTTCAAATTTTATAATGTAACTGTTGAAGATGAGGATGGGTATCTATGGAAGATTAACATTCAGGAAACAAAAGGTCACTGTGAGGTTCAAGTACCATAGATTGAGAACCCTGATATAACCATGCTAGTGAAAACAAGACAAGTGAACATTGGTATGGAGGTAGAACTCAAATTCGCAAAGATTGGAGACTACTGGGATGATGCGATGGTGGATAAGGTCACTAAATTACTCCACGAATACCAGGACTTATTCCCAGCCAAGTTTACAGATCTAAAAGGAATATTTGGAGATCTAGGAGTGATGAAGATCATGTTAAAGCCCGAAGCAAAGCTAATTAAGCAAAGGCTTTACTGCATCAATCGAAAATACAAGGAAAAGCTCTGCTTAGAGCTAGACAAGATGGTAGTGGTAGGAATCATTGAGCCTGTGGAAGAATCTAATTGGGTAAGCCCAATGGTGGTGCAGGAGAAGAAGTAGAAGGATGAGATAAGGATATGTGTGGATCTTAGAAAAATGAATGATGTGTGTGTGCATGATCCTTTCTCGAATCCATTCATAGATGAAGTGTTGGACAATGTATGTGGCCAAGAAGCATATTCCTTCACTGATGGGTTCCTTGGGTACTGCCAAATCAAAATCGCGCTAGAGGATAGGAGAAAGACAACCTTCATGACTGAGTGCGGTTGTTTTCAATACATTGTAATTCCATTTGGATTGGAGAATGCACCTACATTATTTTCGTGCGTGGTTGTTGTGGCATTAAAGGAATTTATTCATAAGTTCATGGAGGTATATTTTGATGATTTAACTATATTTGGGTTGGTTAAGCACCATGTAGTGAGATTGCACTTAATGCTGGATACATGTCAAAGATACCAAATTGCGCTCAACCTCAAGAAGTCTATGTTTTATGTTCCTTTTGGGAACCTATTGGGGCATGTTGTTTGTAGACAAGGACTAATCATAGACACTATGAAGATTGTTGTGATAGTTAACTTGGAAGTGCCGAGGAGTGTGAAACAGTTGTGCGGTACTCTAGGACATACAGGATATTATAGAAAGTTTATCAAAGGCTATGCCCAGATCAACGCGCTGATGGAAAAATTGTTGAAGAAGGATGTCACGTTCTGTTGGAATGATGACTATAAGAATAGCTTGGATATATTGAAAGAAAAGATGGTTACTGTGTTGATTCTAATCTTCCTGGATTGGAAGAAAGAGTTTCATGTACATGTCAACGTGTTGTGTATAACGATGGGGGCAATACTAACATAGGATGGAGGCAAAGGCTTGAACCATCCTATCGCATCTGCGATCCGCTAGAGAGGAACTATTCTACCGCTGAACATGAGGGGCTAGCTATGGTGCATGCACTCCAAAAGTACTGACACTACTTGCTAGGAGGCCATTTTAAAATGTTTACGGATCACTCTGCATTGAATTACCTGGTCAATAAGCTTGTGTTGGGGGGCGAATCTACAACTGGCTTTTATTGTTCCAATAGTATGATTTTCAAGTTGTTGTGAAGCCTGGAAGATTGAGCATGGGACCTGACCTGTTATAACTCTAATACCACTTGTTATAGATCTGATATAAAAATACAAGATAATGCAATTATACCCAAAAATAATAATATAGAAATAGATAGAAATGTTTCTTTATTGAGATCAAACCCTTAAGGTACGACAACACCATACATTCACTCCTTAAGGAAGGGGAACACTTCACAAGCCATATGTCTATTCATACAATAATCCTTGACATCTCTCATGTGGAGTCTCTAGCCTCTATATAGGCCTCATACATACAATACCATGGGTCGTTACCATGGTTCCCTCATACCATCGAACTAATACCATGGGCCATTACATTATTACTAACTACTTGTGGTCCCTTACATGATATGGGTTAACCACCTTATTTATTACTATGGCCCATCCCATTATTACATTATTACCTTGGGTACCTCCCTTGGTAGCCCATATTATCCCCCCTAGGCATATAACATTCCACCCCCCTTAGCATGTTCATCCCCAAAACATGGGAAGAACACAAATAATAAGATCTACTCAAAAGAGTAGTCCACTGGTACCATGCACGTGCATCTAGCCATCCAAGAGAAAGGTGAACCCTCGATCTCGCTGGTGCCTCGCTCGCTTGAGATGGAAGTTGATCGTGGTAGCTCTTCTGTGTTGATGTGTAGGTGGATCTTCGCTTCTCCCTATCTATCTTGTGGGGGTTGTTGTCCTTGTGACTAACTGGTTGCCATCTTGATGGTTGTCTTGCAGGGTGATGTGGGTGACGATATGTTGAAGTTTTAACCCACGGTGTCTTCTTCTTTACTTCACCCTGTTGAGGTGCCTGTTGCGGTGTCTTCTTTTCCAGTATGACTTCAACCACTGAGTCCTCCTCTGATGTATCAGCACCTGTAACATTTTCTGCTTCAACCTCTATTTGTGTCTGATTGTCGACCACCAACTGCTCATCATCTGATATGTTAGTCCCTTGAACATCTTCTGCTTCAGCCTCCATGTGCTCTATCTGTTTATGGATGGAAATATCCTGTAATGTAATTTTCTTCTTTTTATACCATAGCTTCAGGAATTTCTTCTGTACATTAATATTGATAGTACCCACGGATTCCATCCAAGGATATCCCAAAACAACATCCATATTATCCATCTCTGAAGCATAAAAATCACCATGCAACACATACTTATCCATAGAAATCTTCAAATCCTTGTACAATTGAACATCATTATCATCCACTCGTGTGTTTTCAATTTGTTTTGCTGAAATTTGCAAATTTTTTGCCAAGTTGACATTTATGAGATTTTGCTTGCAACTCGGATTTATAGACACAATGATTTTCTCCTTCTGAATCAATCCATGAACCTGTAATAAGGAGATACCAGCAGAAAATAACCTTTTAGGTTCCTTGGTTTCCTTCTTTCCTATAAAAATAAAGTCTTTGCTAGGTTGTGTGTCTGTCTGTGTGAGCTTATCCACAAAAATTTTATGGTCAAATTGGTCCATAAGAGCTTTTTTGAAGGCGTCCCAAGTCAAGAACCTTTCATAGCCACGTTGATTCCCTATGTACCATTGTCGTATTTCATAGTCCAAGTACTTGCTCCCCATCTTAAGCTGATTGTAATCATCATAGATGTGATCCAATTTGAAATATTTCTCCATTGTGCTAGCCATTTGGCTGGATGAGAGCCATCAAATCTATACAAGGCCTTCAATTTTTGATCTAGGTACGCCATCACAAAAAAATTGGCGAAAATTTGAAATTGTCACAGTTTCGTCAATATTTCTCTGAATCTTATTATTACCTTTTTTTGGAAATGTAACAGTCATTCTGCATCTGCCCATGTGATAGAAATCTTGATCCAGGTACTAGAATTCCAGATCTGCGCTGCTACTCTCCCGTCGTCACCCAAAATTTCTGAAAAAAGAGCTGATTTTAAATCAGCGATATCTCCCTCATCCGGACTCCGATTCGACTGATTTTTTTTTTGAAATTGGGTGTTTTTTCACAAAGATTCCAGATCTGCAATTAGATCTTGTAGATATTGCACCAGGATGTCTATATCTGCGCCACAAACTCGCTGCCCTGAAAATTATCTGCAACCCCACTGATTTTTAAATCAGTGATATCTCCTTCATCCGGACTCCGATTTGACCGATTTTTTTTTAAATCGGCTATTTTTTCACAAAGAATACAGATCTGCAATTAGATTTTGCAGATCTTGAACCAAAACGTACATATCTGATCTGCAAACTCGCCGCCCTTGAAATCCTGCAAAAAGTAAAAAAATTCTCCACTTTTGTGCCCAAGAAAGTGCTCTGGTACCACTTGTTGTAGATCTAACCCAAGAAATATATGATAACATAAATAACCCAATAAATAACAAGATCAAAATAGATAGAAATGCTTCTTTATTATCAAAACCTTATGGTAGGGCAACACCATACATTCACTCCTTAAGGAAGGAGAATACTCCACAAGCCATATGCTTGTTCATACAAGAATACTTCTCTTCATGTCCCTCCATGTGGAGTCTCTAGCCTCTATATAGGCCTCATACATACAATACCATGCATCATTACCATGGTTTACTCATACCATCAACTAATACCATGGGCCCCTTACATTATTATTAACTACTTGTGGTCCCTTACATGACATGGGTTAACCACCTTATTTATTACTATGGCCCATCCCATTATTACATTATTACCTTGGGTACCTCCCTTGGTACCCCATATTACCCCCCCTAGGTATATAACATAAAGTTTCTAGCTCAGTTTCATATTTGAGATTAGATTGCATAAAGCACATTATGTTGTCATTAATTATGGATTTTTTAACTCTTATAATTAACAGTATTAAGGATGATAGAAGGATTTTGAACTTGAATCTTATGACAATATTTCAATTAGTAAAGGATGTTTCCACTCTCTTTGATCATTTGTCTTTCTTTCATGTTTTCAGGGAGAATAATGGATTGCTGGTGTTTTTCCAAGGAGGGGTTGTTGATGCCAATAGGAACTTAGTTGATATAATTTCATGAAAATGGTGAAGTTTCCACATTTCAAGGTAGCTTGGAGGATTTTTTGTCAACCTACCTTTGTGGCTGTGAAAAACTATGAACAAACTCTTCTTTTTTATGACTTATGACAGTTGATTTGTTTTCCAGTCATGTAAATGTCGTGAAATCAAAGATGAAAAACGCATATGTTTTAGATTTTTTGTTTCAATCATTGGTGAAGAGCATAGACTCTTTTTCAATTTACAAATACATAATGATGAAGGATTTTAATGCAATGACTATGTTGTAAGCACCTTATGATTATACTTTTGCTTTACCTTAATAATAAAGTAGAGTTTATCCTTGGGAAAAATTATGTTAATACATAATGATGAAGGTTTCTATGTTTTGTTTTGTTTTGTTTTGTTGTTTAAATAAAATTTTCCGTAGTTTCCTTTCATGGATTATATACGGTGAGGGAAGACATTGGTTATAGAATGATTAACAAAAAATACCACATGGATATTGTTGGAAGATAACATATGGAGGGGTTATGGAAATTATACATCACAATTTCATGTTGTTTGAATCTTGGCCAAGGGACATTAACTTATGTTTTATACAATAAAGTGCAATACATAAGCATGAAGAAACAAAGGTATATGCATGGAAAGACAACAAACAACAAGGCATGCTATATTGCATTGATTGAAGGGTTAGAATCAATGATACAATATGGGGTAGATGAAATTGTTGTTATTATGAATTCACAAGTTATTGTTGACCAGATGATAAGGCATTTCCAAGCTACATATGCAAATATCATATTATTGGGTAATAGGGGTTGATAACTTGCTCATAAATTCTTCTCATTTACCATATGCCATGATAAGATCAACAAAAATAATTTGGAGGATAAAAATATATGTAAGGATATTTGTTTTGGGAAATCTCATCCCCAATTAGAATTAGTGATCAACATTTGCATAGATGCTAAATACCATCATTTGAAACTAAATATGTTGGCTATAAACAAAGCATGTGCTATGCATGTGTTTGTTTCTTTCTTATCCTTTTCAATTTCCTTGTGCTAATGTGGCATTTGATTTTATCATAGAGATATAACTTGTCGCAATGGATATTGTATTTAATTTGAATATTTATAATGGATATCATATTAAGCCCTTGTGTGTTGTAATGTCTTGATTTTTTTTACTTTTAATTTTTTTTTTACTAAAGTTCATGTCCCTACATACATGTCAAAAAATTTCATCTCTAACAAATAAACTAGCACACACTCTAAATCATAGTAAAGGTTATAGTATATCCCCTTGACCTCATAGTGAATGGGGCCTTTAATTGAAGAATGATTGAGAAGAAAGGAAAAATAACTCCTTGAAAATTCACCACTCAAAACCCTATGAAACTAGTATATGCAGTGTTACCTTATTGTTAGAATAAACCCACTTAGAAAATTTCTTTGTTGACTCTATATTGAATCCCCAAAGCCTTTTATCGTTAAACATTTTAAGAGGGGTATGCACCTGCTTAAAAATATTGGAACTAGGAGGGACTATGATGGAAATATCACATTCTTGATACATGACAATACAAATCATAAGCATTGAGAAATCATCTAAAAGGTCTTCAGCCTTGATAACAACTCAAGAAAAGAACTTGAACACAAAATAGAATAAATATGATGACAACTTGGATCTCAAAATTTTTAGAAATATGATATATTCCTCTCATTGTTCTTATATTTATGTTGTATATTTCTACACATGGTTGCTACAAAGCAAACCTTGGGGGTTTCAACTTGTGACATTCAAGCATACTTTCCATCCTTCTGTCTAGAAAAATGTCCACCTTTTTCAAGATATTGGTCTTATGGATCAGTTGAATCCATGCTTAGTATGGATCCCAAAGGGTTGTTTCTAAATGAACTAATTCCAACATTATTACATGAGTTCCAACTACAATGTAAGTGAAGTGGCCAACACCATAAGGACTTGATACCCATCATGTCCCTTTCTAGGGATGGGGTGAGCAAAGTCCCAATTATAGGAAACAATACTCCATCTGTCACTGGTATACCAACTTGTAATGCATTTGGATATTTAACTTCAACTATTATAACAAATTTCAATAAGCCACATGGTGGTTGTTAATTTGGCATTTCTTACCATATTTTTAAGCATTTAAGATATTTTATGACATTACTAAAGAGTGAGACAAGTGGAGGAAGAAAATGCATTTTAATTTTGACTATAATATCTAATTTAACAAGAATAAATGTTAAGTCTGAGGAATACACTAACATATATTATGTAAGCATCTTATCTTAACTACTCTTCAAATGATAGGTTAGATGTAAGCATTGCACAAGTAATGACCTTACATAACGAGAGAAACACATGCATATACCATACATCCAAAAATCAGCAAGGAAATCACACATGCAACATGTTTCCTACAAAGAAATCTAGTTGTAGCTGTGATCCAATTGTTTCCTCGTGCTCCTTACTTTCCTTTGCCTTCTTTATCCAAATCCAAGTGAATGCTAAAGTGCTCCAAGAATGCTCCAAGAATACTCTAAGTGTGCAAGAGTATGAGAGAATGAGAGAATGAAAACTGAACTGAGAAAAGCTTTGAAGTAATGCTCAAAAGCCTTTTTATCATTGAGGCCTCTATTTTCTTCATTTTCCTTTATTTTTCCTCTAATTTCCCTTGCATGAAAATCTATGTCTCTTCACCTTCATTTTCTCCCATTTTCCTTTATTTTCATAAATAAATGCCAATTATTGCCTCTTTGTCTTTGCTAATGCCTTTGGCAATTTATATAGCCATAAATTAATCATAAGTGATGCCACTAAAGTGTTTTTCCCAACACTTAGCTTGGAATACGTGTCCCATGACCTTGGTCTTATTTTATTTACATGGAAAATCAACCAAGGGTTGTTACATACTCCATCTTTCCAACAAAAACAAGGTGGATTTGGGCATACCCTAGTGTGTGAAAGAGATTTCTTAGAAAGGATGGTCACTTGTAAGTGCTCATATGCATTATCCAATTATGCAGATGTTCCTCCCCTTAAAGAGGGCCCTATAAGGAAGAAAACATTTGTGGATGAGCTTGATAAAGTTTCTACATGAGACAACAAAAAAAACCCAAACATGTGAAGGTGAGAACTACAATCTCAAATGTTTAATTTGAAACATGCTTCATGTAAACTTGCAAAGATATGCTAGATAATTTATTGATTCCACGATTGGTAATGCAGGATCTAAAAAGTTTGTTAAAGATAACTACAAGTGGAACAACTAAACTAAGATGTTTGGCTTATGTACCAAAATCTATTATGTCTTTTTTTTTGGCAAACTCTCCCATTCAAAGAGAAGGGAAAAAGGGACATGAATTGGGTAATTTAGAAGAATTATTTGAAAGAAAATTACTCTTTTAGAGAAATTTGAAAGAAAAATAAAAGTATGATCAAGTGCATTCTTATCTTATCTTGCCTTCAAGCATTCTTATGTGGCCATGGTTATTATAGTACTATCTTATGTGGTTGTGGAATATGGTTAGTGTGATATGACATATGATTTTACTATTTTAATAATTTCCCTAGGAGGCCCATTTAAAATTCAAAGTTTATTTTAATCTTTGAAAGAGGTAGCAATTTTAGTGTTTGAAAGAACTACTAAGTTATTTGAATTTCTAAGTTGATGTTACCTCCATAAATGAGGAAAACATTTCAATAGTAGTAAACACACAAAATGTCAATACCTTTCTTACATTGTTTAATTTTCTTCCTTGTAGGAAGTGAAGAGTTGTCACTTATATTTAAGAGTTGATGTTAACTCCATAAATGAGGAAAACATTTCAATAGTAGTAAACACACAAAATGTCAATACTTTTCCTACATTTTTTAATTTTCTTCCTTGTAAGAAGTGAAGAGTTGTCACTTACATTTAAGTACATATTTCAAGGCTTCCCAATAACATGAACAACTAGGATTCAAATATAATTCTAGAAGAAGCCAAAATCTTGAACTTTTAGAATATTATGGCCAATCCTTGTCTCTTTCTAACATAACTCTAGATTGCACTGCAAGTAAATGCATATGAACTGATTACTCTATAGGTTTCATATCCGTCAAGCACAAAATTAACCAACTTCATTAAACATTTCCTATTCAAAAAATATTCTCAATTGTACAAAGTTCCAACTTTAAAATCTTTATAGTATTAATAATACTTGAAAATAAGTACATGTTGGCTAGTTTGACCATTCAAGACACATGTTTCTCTCCCACCTAGACTTTCCCCTATATATGATAGCTTCTACTTATGTAAGGAGGAGAGAAACCATGGTTAAAGTGAATGATATTCTATGCCCTGAAAATATTGCATTTAGCCATGTACATTAAACCAAAGTGAAGATTTCCTTGCAAGCTCCATACAAATAGCACTTGCGCATGACATTGCAATATGAAATTTGACATCAATGACCCTATTTCTAAAAAAAATATCACTCTTTAGTCTTAATTGATTCATGATTATATAATGCTTAAAAACTCAGTGGAGCCCTATCCATGTAATTGGGCGTGGGTATATTTTAAACACTAGGTTTGGCTATATGTGGGTATATTTTGAATCAAATTGGTTAAATTTTTTCTAGGAAATGAAAAAAGGTGTCTTAATAAAGAACGAATATGAAAAGTTTTGCAACTGAAAATATTCATGCCTCTAGAGTAAAGAGTTTTATGAATTTCTAATGAAATACTAATTAATCTATGTTCTTTTGGTAGTCATCATTCTTCCTAATCATGCTTCCATCACATGGATGAAAATTATAGACGTGTGAAGGTGTAAAATCTAATTAAAATACCAAGTTTATATATAAACTCCAGGAAGAGTCTAAGAAAATTATAGCAATGGTGGGAGATGGAATTAGTGACGCCACAACCTTGGCCAAGTCAGATATTGATATTTCCATGGGAAATGGTGTTGGAGCTACCACCAATGTTGTATCTATAGTACCGATGGATGATAAGTTGACTCAGGCAAATAGGTTGAGGCATCCCAAAATTTTGTTATGAGATTAATATCAATTTTGTTAGAAGCACAAAAACATGTTGAACCATTGAACAAGTACTTCATATTTTATTTACATATTTGTATATATTTCATTTGTGTGATATCCAAAGTTAATATTTAACAATACTTAGTTTGATTTTAAATTGATAACATTTTGAACAATATTTGTATGGTTATGTCAATTTTATTCACTTTCAAAATGTTTATAGAAAATGTTAAGCAAGCATGCATATAACTAGGAAAGAAAATTGTGGGATGATATACATGCAGATACTTGGTGCTCTAGAACTGATCAAAATGACCATGCATAAAATCAAATAGAATCTAGTATGGGTAATTATGTATAATTATGTGTTCTCATTAGCATGAATATTTTCTTGGATTGACAGTGGTTTTATCCTTTTCTTTCCATTTCCTGGATAGTCATGATGTTGTGGGGTTTTCCACTTATTTTCTGATTGGTGCTCGGATTCCTTATGGTTGAGGGTTGGACCAAACACTCTCGAAGCCCTGGAATAGCTTGGGTTCAATTACTAATTCCTAGAGCCATTGGTTGGGACAAACGCTCAGTAGCCCTTGGTGGGTTAAGTTACTAGTCCCTAGAATCGTTGTTGGAACAAACGCTCTGGAGCCCTAGAAGGTTGTAGGTTGAGTTACTAGTTCTTGGAGCCCTAGAAAACTTGGGTAAAGACCTATTTGGGTGATGTTAGGGGTTTCTAAAATGTAGAGGTGGAATCACTATGGTTGAGGGTTGAGGTGGTTTAGCATCTGGAAGCCCTGGTTGGTTTGTTTTGGTTTAATCCATGAGATCCCACATTCATGCTTGCAATATGGCACGAGGGTAGTTGGCTAAAAGAAAGATTTGGTTCATCCCAATCTTTGGTTGGGTGGTACATGGAAGTCCCTGACTTGGTTGGCATTTGCATATATTAATAAGAGTTATTTTACTACTACTTGTAGCGATTATTTTGTTGATATTATTGTTGAGTTTCCATGGTTTCTATGCTGGTGAGTTGTTGCCTATATGTTGGTTATATGATGTAGTCTATCTATGGCTTTTGATATGTTTTGATAAGTTATTGATTTGTTGATGAATGCATGGACTAACAAGTGTTATTACAACTAGCTAGAGAGGGGCTTAGAGCCTTCTTGGTGACTCTTATATGAATACTCTCAGTTTATTATCAAATATGCATTCATGACCTATAGCTTACATGTTTTCCATGTGTTTGACAAAATGTTTGTTATGGATTAGGCATGTTGGGGTCAAGTTCTTACTTAAAGTTTGAATGTTTGGCATTATCATCATGTTAATTATGATTCTAGAAAGTTACAGGAAGTTATGGAAAATGGTTTGGAGGCTAAACTAAAAAAGTGGCTTAGATCTCAAAATCATTGACACTAAACTGGGGATTTTAGGTCATAACCACATGGAAGCAGACTTGTGCATGTGATTGGGGCCTTATAACAACACTCTTTCCTTGTTTTGCATGTGTTTGGGGTGTTAGGTCAAAGAAAAAAGGTTCCATCTTAGGGATTGATCACCTAGGGTGGTTTCTCAGCTCCTGAGTGATATCTAGTCTCTGTAGGATGTCAGTAAGTGTTTAGTTATAGGCCCCACTTCCTTACTTGGAACTTTGAGGTCGGGTCATGTAATAGTGACACTAATCTCATGTTTACCCTGGTGAGGTTGTGAATCTAGGTAAATGTGGGAGGAGGCGTTACAGGTTGGTATCAAAGCTTCCAAGTCCAAATACTTGGAATGTATGGGTTGGACGTGATTGTTATGCATGCACGTTAGTTGTCGATATGTTTACTATGCATGCATTGTGATGGTCATTGTTGCAGTCTTGTGTCATTATGGTGATTTCGGTATGTTATGATGTTGATCTATTCATGTTGTTATGTATATATATAGTTGTATATCATTCTAATTTGGATTGATTTGTGCAAATGAGATAGCCTCCTCTGACATGCACTAAGGTAGGTTTGATTATGTTTATATTTGGTTTTCTAACATGGTATGTTTGGAGGAAGAAGAAGATCAGAGATGACGAGCATAATTATGGAATACAGTTCACATGACTCTCCTTATAGATCAGTTGAGCAACAAGGAGATGCATACTCTCCCGATATAAAAAATACACTGAGAAGTTTAAAGTTGCAAGGCAGATAATGACAAGATAATTCAGTCACAGGAAAGGCTTACCAAAGCTTAGGAAAAGCAAGAAGAGGTAAATGTAGTGATCCTTCAAAGCTTTTCAAATTTGCAAACATAGGGACAACCAAGAATTAGTCATGGATAGAAAGAAGGGACTAATGGGGCATATGGTAGCAAGTCTCATGGAGGGCACAAGTTGAACAGGGATGACACAGTCAAAGGTGGTAGATGGTTGGATACACCTGACAAAAGAGGTAGTGGTTATGGGTTCTATTATAGTTTGGGATTAGAGAGACATCATGGTCATCACCACTATCATCCTTATAGGAAGAGTTAGAAGAAGTACTTTCCAAATGAGTTCAAGAAAGCCAAACCTCCTACCCTTGATGGAGAATTGAAGAAATTAGAAGATGCAAAATAATGACTACTTTGGATGACGAAATTCTTTGAGTTGCATGATTATACAAAGAATATGAAATCCAGGATAGTTATTTTTAGTCTCAAAGGGAAAGCATGTAGAAATTTGAATAATATAACACTTATTCACAGATTTTATCCTGATTATACACTATTTGTGGAATGCATGCATAATACATAACCTCCTCTACCATTGATCATCAATTTGCAGAATTAAAAAAACAATCACATGCGCACATTGAAACATCAATCACACATATCAACACAGTATGTAATGGGGAAAGCATACAGCTGGAAACCCCCAACTATCTGTATATTATAATGATAGAGAACATGTAACAATACATAGTACAATACTCCTCACAAGTACTCAGTACTATCTCCACATGCTACACACAAACTAGCTCAGATCTGAACAAGCCACGGGTTCAAATCTCCTCCATTGTTTGCCTGTCTCTACTGTGCAATCCAAGTTGAGAATAGATCCAATCCAAGTTCAAATTCCCTTGGCTTGTACTGCGCAATCCTCATTGGCAATCTCAATGAATGATTGTACAAATCTCATGCACAGCTATAGTCACAACTAATAGTAGTCTCACCCTTTCACCCACCTCTAACACTTTTCTCCACTAAACTATCCATGCACTGATTTAACTGATGTATTATTTAGTTGATTTATGAGTTAATAATTAGTGAATTAATTAATAATTAATTCACACCACTCATCACTAGTGTATTTGTCAGTTAGACTAAATACAACTAGTTCAACTAAGTCAAACTAAACACAACTCCATCAACTCCTCAATCAACTCCACCAAACTCAATCACTTGAGATTTAACTGAAGTCCATCATGCAATAGCTCAACTAACCCATAAGAAAAGCGTATTTCCTTCTGGCAGTTGCATGTGCCACATCCATAGCTTGAGCTGAAGTGCTGCAAGAGGATAAGATAATGTTTATAGTCCAAATATTATTAAGAGCTAATAATATTCGACTGTTCTATTTTTTGACTGGCAGTCTAAAAATAGACTCCGCCCATATGTCTAAACATAGAGGTCCATCTATTTTTACCAACATGACCAATCATCCATAAATAGCATCCTGCAACTCATAGACCATGATCCATATGTCTAAAAATAGACTTTGCGCCAAAAATAGTCTGCGGGCCCACTTAGTGAAGGCGACTTCTTTTCACTAAGCTCCATCATCTTGTTGCATTTTCAACAAAGCAAATATCTGGTGGAAATATGTGAAGCGTGTCAGAGGCATCAAGATAAAGGAGTTGAGTTGGCATGAGTTCAAAAAAAAAAAAAACTTGTCTGAGAGATATTATGAAGAAATGCTAAGGAATTCTACAAGTTGAAGATGGGATCTATGATGGACAAAGAGTACACGACTAATTTTTTGGAGTCATATCTTAAGGATGAGAAGGTGAAGGTTCAAAGATTCATCGGTGGATTGCCTTTAACATTTAAATATTGGATTGGGTATGATGAGCCTCAATCATTGGAGGAAGTCATTGGAATGTTGAAGCATTGTTATGAGCAGTGTAAGTGTATAAATTTTGAGCCTAAGTGTGATTAGAAGGGGAATGAAAAGACAAAAGGAAATTGGGAAGACATCAGGATGCCTGTAACAAGGAGAATATAGTGTCGTAAAAGAAGTTCAATGCAGTTGATAGAGGACATCGGTCTCATCCTGTGGAGCATAACAAAGGCGATGGCAGGAAGCCTTTACAGTGTTAGACTTGTGGTGGAGATCATCGTAGGAGAGATTGTCTGCAGTATCAGAGTGGCGAATCTCAAATTTATAGTGCTCAGTAGGCACAGACAATTTTGGATGTTGGTCAGTGTATTCCCCCAATTTATGCTGTAGTGGATAATAGGCAAGTTGATCATCAAGCATCTATTATCGAGATGGAAGATAAGCTTTATGATCAAGTTGTTTCTATTTTGATTAATCTTGGATCTAACTATATTAACCTGATGGATAAGTGTTTCTTGAATAAATAAGTGCATGTTGAATCTTGGTTGGTGCAGTTGGCTACAGGGACCAAGAAAAGAGTTCATCAATGGGTGAGATCTTGTGCATTTGAGTTGAATGGTATGCCTACATCAGCACATCTAAATGTGTTTCCTCTGGGCTCATACAATATGATTTTGGGCATGGATTAGTTGTACATTCACAAGAATACGGTAGATTACTATGACAAGGCTATTGAGTGCTTGGATGATGATGGAGAGAGGCAAATATGGCAGGGAAAGAAGAAGTCTACATCAATGAGAATGGTTACAACTATGTAGGAAAAGTGCAGTAGCAGGAAAGGATGTGTATTGTTTGTGATTCATAGCTCTAGTGACAAATGGAAGGAATATGAGGAGGATGAAGTCTTGAAGAGGCATCTTGTTTTGCATCAGTTTCAGGATGTGTTTGTAGGAGAGATTTCAGAGTTGCATTCTCATAGGGAAGTGGAATTTTATATTGATCTGATGCTAGGAGTAACACTGTTGGGTCCCTATAATACTAGTGATTACCCCATTACTATTGTAGTTATACCCCTTATTAATATTGTTGTGCCCCTATTGCCCCCATATTGTTATTATTGTGCCCCATAGAATCCCTCTATTGTTATTTTTGTGGCTTTATATTATTATTGTTAGGTCGGCTGTTTTATATTGTGACTCCTTAGACTCCTATATATAGAAACAAGGTTTTGTCATTTGAATCATCCAAGAATTGTTCATTTATGTAATGTAAAGGAGGTTGCTCCCTCGAAGAGGCTGAATTCTAAGGCGTTGATCGATCTTTTCTATCTTTTCTTGAGCTGGTTTCATAACATTTGGTATCATAGCTTTGGATTCTAGGGCTTCGCTACTCCAAACAGGTCATCGTGGCACTTTCGCTATAACTTTTTCTGTGACGTTTCAGAAGTTGCAAAAAAAAAACCCATTTGCAAAGAAATCGCACTGAACCTTGGGTCCGAATTTCAGAGCTTTTCACGCAATATTTGTGGAGATATGATCTGAGTAAGTTGGTCTTTTTGCAGACTCCTAAATTACATTCCAAACAGGTGACCTGGGGAACATCGTCATAACTTTCTCTCAGGGGATCATATTGAAATTTCGTAAGAAGGTGCAGAAATAGGACGGACTTTAGTTTCTTGTATGCATTTTTCAGATCCAAAGGTCGAAACAGTGACTCGTGGCACGTCGTACAAGTTCGCTCTACTGAACTAGTCTATAATCAAGTCACTGTGGGAGATTTCGCATAACTCTTCCTTGGAGAAACCAATTTGGGTCAGACTTGTCGCATTGGAAAGAGGACACAAAGGGCTACTACAGATCACAAATTCAGAACTAGATGATTGGAAATTACAGAGATACATCAGAGACAATATCAAGCTCCTACAAAGTGAAAAAAGGTGTGTAGATTTTCTTAAATTTTTGCTTAAGCTTGGTTTGAAAATTTATTTTGAAGGAATTCAAAGGGCATATTAGAGAATTATTATCAGTAACTGATGCCCTGAGGAGAGAAAATGCAAACACCTAGTAAGGAACCTGAAATCTCTAGCATGACTCATGAAGAAGAGCAAGAAATGCAACATGATATATCAAAATTACAAGACCAAGTGCAACAACTCTCCCTTACACAAAAAGGAACAGAATCTAAGATGGATGGTTTAAAGAAAGGTGTAGAAGCTAAGATGGACTGTTTAAAGAAAGGCGTAGAAGCTAACATGATTGACGTGGAAGCTAAGAAGGATGATTTGAAGATAGATTTGAAGACAGACATGGATGAATTGAAGATAAATATGAATAAGTTGCTACAAGAAATGGGCACTAAGGGTGAAAGGGTACTAAAGGAAACTCATGATGAGAACAAAAGAAATGTTAATCATGATTCCATAGACTCTAATGTTGGATCGAAGACTCACCATATTCCAAAAATCGATATGAGGAAGTTTGATGGCAAGGATCCTGCCACATGGATATTACAGATGGAGCAATTCTTCGATCTCAATAATGTGCAAAACACACAAAAGGTACGTATGGAAACTTTATATTTGGAACCAAATCAGTTTGTATGGTATCAATGGCTTTGCTCTCGTAAACAATTTATCACTTGGGCAATTTTTACCAAAGAATTGATGGCACATTATGAGGATACAAAAAGCAACACTTTTTTTAGCCAATTGATAAGTCTCAAACAAAAGGGTCCAATAATGGAGCACATTGAGGAGTTCCAAAAATTGAACATAAGGGTAAAAGGTATTCCAAAGGAGCATAGGATTGATGTGTTCATAGGGTCTTTCTTGATCTGGTTTCATAACAAACACCAGCATCAAAGACACCGTACAGGATGAGCACTCCAAAGTTGGTTAAATTGAAGTTGCGGCTTAAGGAAATGTTTGATAAGTGATACATAAGACCAAGTGTATCACCTTAGGGTGCACCAGTGTTGTTTGTGAAGAAGAAGGATGGTACTCTCAGGGTGTGCATTTATTATAGGCAGTTGAACAAGGTGTTTGTCAAGAACAGGTATCCTTTGTCGAGGATTGATGATTTGTTTGACTAGTTGAAGGGAGCAGCTGTGTTCTCAAATATTGACTTGAGATTAGGATATCATTAGGTGCACATCAAGGAAGAATATATTTACAAGACCGCATTCCATACCAGGTATGGGAATTATGAGTTTGTAGTGATTCATTTTGGTCTTACTAATGCTCCATCTACTTTCATGTGTTTTATGACAGTGTGTTGCATCCTTATCTAAACAAGTTTGTGATATTGTTTATTGATGATATATTGATATATTCTAATAATGAGAAAGAGCATGCAGAACACTTGGAAACAATGTTGATACTGTTGAGAGAGCATCAGTTGTATGCCAAGCTCAACAAGTGCAGTTTCTTTTAGACCGAAGTCCATTACTTGGGACATGTTGTTTCTAAGGAAGGTATAGTAGTGGATCCATAAAATATTAGAGCTATCATGGAGTGGTCAGCTCCTAGGAATTTGGATGAGGTCAGATCATTCATGGGACTAGCAAGTTATTACAGGAGGTTCATTAGGAACTTCTCATGGATTTCCTATCCTATTACATATTTGTAGTGAAAAGTAAATAAGTTTGAATGGACTGAGGAGTGTGCAGCTAGTTTTGAGTAGTTGAAGCAATTTCTTACAAATTCTCTGGTCTTGAAGATTGCAGATCCTAACAAAGAATTTTTGGTATGTATAGATGCTTGCAAGAAAGGAATTTATGGAGTCCTGGTGCAGGAAGGACATATGGTATGCTATGAGTCAAGGAAGTTGAATGAGCATGAGAATATTTATCTGACTCGTGACCTTGAGTTGGAAGTTATCATTCATGCATTGAAGATGTGGAGACATTATCTTCTTGGCAGGAGGTTCATCTTGATGAGTGATCATTGTGGACTAATGTACTTGTTTGACCAACCCAATTTGAATGCCAGATCAGCTAGATGGTTGGCTACTCTTAGTGAGTTTGACTTCGAGATTAGATATATCTAGGGAAAAGAGAACAAGGTTGAAGATGCTCTCAGTAGAAGAGTGTAGGTGAATCACATTTCAGCTGTGATTTCTTATGGGACAGATTTACAGGGGCACATCTTGCATGCAGGGTAGCAGGATGATAGGTACCAGCAGCTGAAGCACAAGTTATAGCAGTAGGGTGAAGGTGATAGGGATGAGGAGTATCACCTCACGGCAGATGGCTTGGTCAGACTTAGGAACATAATTTACATGTCATATAGCAGTGAGCTCAAGAATCTTATCCTGAGGAAGTTTCATGTCAAGTTGTATTCAGCTCACCCAGGATATCAAAATACTTTGACAGCAAAGAAGTTATATCATTGGTTGAATCTAAAGAAAGAAGTGGTTTATTTTGTTGTTATATGTTTAGACTATTAATAGGTAAAATCGAAGTGTAAGAATCTAGCTGGTTTGTTACAGCCAATTCTAATTCCATAATGGAAACTAGAGGTCGTTTCCATGGACTTCATTACAGGTTTTCCAAGGACATCAAGATAGCATGATTCCATCATGGTTCTAGTTGATAGGTTGAGTATGGTAGCTCACTTCATTGTAGTGAAGTCTACTAATTCAAATAGTGAGGTAGGTAAAATATTCATAAGGGAGATAGTGAGGTTGCATGGTGTTCCCAAGAAGGTTATATCAGGCAGAGATGCCAAGTTCACTTATAGGTTTTAGAACAAGATGTTTGTAGGCCTGGGGACAAAGTTAGCTTTCAGCATATCTTATCATCTGCAGACAGATGTACAAATAGAGAGGGTTAATATGATTCTTGAGGAGATTTTGAGGATGTATGTCATGCATTAGTAAAGGTAGTGGGAGGAGTATCTTCCACTGGTAGAGTTTACATATAATAATGGCTATCAATAGTCCTTGAAGATGAGTCCATTTGAGGCTCTCTATGGGTGGAGTTGTAAAACTCATATCAGCTGAAGTGATCCAGTGAATAGGGTATTGATTGGACCCGACATGTTGGTACATATGGAACAGGAAATTCAAGTTATTAAGAGGAATTTTCAGGTAGCACAAGATAGGTAGAAGATTTATGCAAATCGTCAAACAACATTCAAGGAATTTTAGGTTGGGGAGCATGTGTAATTTCACATCGAGCCCAAGAGGAGCTCCTTGAGGATTGGATCATGTGCCAAGTTGGCACCTCGATATTGTGGGCCTTTTGAGATCCTTGAGAGGATTGGACCAGTGGCCTAAATACATGCACTGGTGTCGATAGTGACAGCCCACGATGTTTTCCTAGTTTCATTGCTTAAGAGATATGTGTAGGATGTTGATCATGTGATTGACTAGTTTGTATCACAAGTGGAACCAGAGGGAGAATTCCAATGAGAACAACAATGCATATTGCAGTGGAAACAACTAATGCTCTAGAATAAAGAAATTGCACAGGTTAAAGTGCATTGGAATAACTTTGGGCCCGATGAAGCTACATGGGAGATGGTTGATCAGATGCAGGCTTTATATCCTTCATTATTTGTTGGTTCAAGTAAATGAGTTTTTGGTATATGTATATGAATTGTAAATACCACAATGAGTTATGTTATAAAAATCCAATAAGCGGTATGTTTGTTTTGTTTTGTCTTTCAGAAGGATGTCATTGTAAATACTGCATCGATCTATGTTATAAACCTACATGGGAAGTATGTTTCGTGTTCAGCGGTTTGCTAGTCATAGGTGTCATAGAACACTGAGGACGGTGCTCCCCCAGGGGTGGTTTGTAACAACCCCTTGTTGATTTTCCATGTAAATAAAATAAGCCCAAGGTCATGGGACACATATTCCAACCTGAATTATGTGAAAAACACTAGTGGGAATCACTTGTGATTAATTTATGGCTATGGAAATTTGCAAAGGCATTGGCAAAGGAAAAGAAGAAATAATTCGCATTTTTTTATGAAAATAAAGGAAAATAGGAGAAAACAAAGGTGAAGAAAAACAAATTTGCATGCAAGGGAAATTAGAGGGAAAATGAAGGAAAATGGAGAAAATAGAGGCCTCAATGATAAAAAGGCTCATGAGGATCAGTTCACAACTTTTGTCAGTTTGATCTTTTATCAATTCAGTTTTGTCTCTCTCATTTCATTCTCTCATACTCTTATGCACATAGAGTATTCTTGGACCATTCTTAGAGCACTACGGTATTCACTTGGATTTGGAGAAAGAAGGCAAAGGAAAGAAAGGAGCGCAAGGAAACAGTTGGATCGACAACTACAACTGGATTTCTTTGTAGGTAACAAGTTGCATATGTGATTTCCTTGTTGATTTTTGGATGCATGGTATATGCATGTGATTCTTTGGTTATGTGTTGTCACTAGCATGGATATTTTCCTGGATTGACAGTGGTTTTAGCAATGCCTTTCCATTTCCTAGATATTCATGGTGTTGTGGGTTTTTCCACTTGTTTTTTATTGGTGCTCAGATTCCTTATGGTTGTGGGTTAGAACAAATGCTCTGGAAGCCCTAGACAGCTTGGGTTGAGCTACTAATTCCTGGATCCGTTGGTTGGGACAAACACTCTGGAGCCTTGGAAGGTTATGGGTTGAGTTACTAGTTCTTTAAGCCCTAGACAGCTTGTGTAGAGACCGATCTGGGTGATGTTTGTGATCTTTAGATCATAGATGTGGAATCACTGTGGTTGAGGGTTGAGGTGGTTTGGCCTCTAGAAGCCCTGGTTGGTTTGTTTTGGTTTAATCCATGAGATCCCACATTCATCCTTGTGATATGGTGCAAAGGTGATTGGATGAAAGACATATTTGGTTCAGCCTAATCTATGGTTAGGTGGTACGTGGAATTCCCTGACTTGGTATTTTCATATATTAATAAGAGTTATTTTCCTACTATGATTTATGAATACTTGTAGCAATTATGTTGGTGATATTATGGCTGAGTTGACATGGGTTCTATGTTTGTTAATTGTTGGCTATGTGTTGGTTATATGATTTAGTCTATCTATGGATCTTGATATGTTTTGATAAGTTATTAATTGGTTAATGAATGCATGGACTAGCAAGTGTTATTGTACTTATCTAGAGAGAGATTAGAAGCTTCTTGGTGATTCTTAGATGAATATTATCAGTTTATGATTAGATATGCATTCATGACCTTTAGCTTACATGTTTTCCATATGTTTGATGAAATGTTTGTTATAGATTAGGCATCTTTGGGCCAAGGTCTTGCTTTAAGTTTGAATGTTTGGCATTATCACCATGTTAATTATGATTTCGGAACATTACATGCAGTTTTGGGAAGTGGTCTAAAGGCTAGCCTAAACAACTGGCTCAGATCTTGGAATCATTGGCACTGAACTAGGGATTTTAGTACATAACTGCATGGAAGCAGGCTTGTGCGTGCAGTTGGGGCCTCATAACTGCACTCTTTCCTTTTGTACATGTAGTTTGGGTGCTAGGTCAAAGAAAAAAGTTTCCAACTCGGGATTGATCATCTAGGGTGGTTGTTCAACTCCTAAGTGACCTGTAGTCCCTATAGGATGTCAAAAAGTGTTCAGTTGCAGGCCCCACTTCCTTAGCTGGAACTTGGAGGTCATGTCATGTCATAGTGGCAATCATCTCATGTTTACCTTGGTGAGCTTTTTAATCTAGGTAAATGTGGAAGGAGGTGTTACAAAGTAGTTGAATGGTTCAACCCCAAGTGGTTGACATCAATTTTGTAGTGTACTCATTTACAGTGCCTTCCATGTGTTTTTGTAAGAAGTGGAGATGTTATTCTTCACCAAGTAACAAAATAAGTGACTCAAAAAAATGTGGTGAATATTTTGCAAGACCCTTTCTCATTTGTGACTTGGAGTAATTTTAGTGGAAGAATACATTTAAGCATTAACATTATTATATATTTACAAAGAAAAAAACGAATAGTCATACCAATAGTAAAGCATGATAAAAAACATAAAATTCACCATATTATGAAATGAATACCATGACATCAACATCCAAGTTATCTATAATTACAAATCCATCATTTTACGTATCAGGTAACAAAACATTGCACCATATTAGATCACAATGACTATTATTTATTGTTGTTGATCTACATATTCAATATGAAATACTTGAATTACCTGGTATGGGGTTGTTTCATTGATTCGTGCTTCTAACTCTTCTTATTCCAAAACCTTTTTTGTCCCTCATCACGCTCACCTTGATGACATTCTTGCATAGATATCCATTTTTTGCCCAATTACATTCAAGTGTAGCAAGGATTGAACTTGAATGCCATACTGTATATGTTTTATCAATGTTAAGTTGATTTTGCGCTCATGTTATGGAAAGATTTGAGTGGTGTAGTGTCACATTACAATCTGGAGAAGGATGTGCACTTAGCCATGAATGAACTTCTATTTTCTCCACCTTATAGTTTCTATGAAAACCATTTTCCTTTGCGCGATGGCGCCACCAATAATAAATGTGGACCATTGAATACAACTAATGCAGAAATCAATCCACTTGATGATGTGAAGACGCTCGTATTGATTTTAAAAGAACTTGTTTTAGGTGTAAATGGTATGACTCAATAGTCCCACTTGTTTATTGTCTAGCATGCTTTAAGTTATGATAACATTTTGTCCACACTTTTTATGAAATCCAAAGAACATATAATGATAGTGAGCATAATTATACCACAATTGTGAAAATCAAAGTTATAGAAATTAAGCATATTATGTCCAACCATCGAGCTTGAAAGTACTAAACAAAGGAATTTTTTTATTGGAAGTAACTATTATGGCAGACAAATCGTTCTTGTTGACAATAACGGTATCCCTAGATTCAAAGACAAATCTAGAAACAAACAGACAAGTAATTGTAAACTTTCCTTAGTTTATAACCGAAGCATGATATATAAAATGTGCAATACCTTAATTACAAAATATGAAAAAGATCAAGGAGCTTTTCAATGAGAATCATAACAAGGTGCAGGTAGGAAAGAAACGGATGCTTGTATTAATATTGAATAAGAAGAAGCAATACAACCTTAGCCTTCATGTTTCAAGCCTCTTCCCAATAGTCTCAAATCCTTCCTTTAGTGATAAGTTTCCATTCCCAATAAAACAACATAATTTTACATTCAAAAAATTCCCCCTTTACCCTCTGTTTTGTGTTGAACTTATAGGCCAAAAGGAGGGGGTTTGAGATACTCGTCTCAAGGGATGAGATCCATAAAGAGAGGGATTAGAGTTCCACAAAGAGAGGGAGTTTGCTTCGTGAACCAAGGGATGAGGCCCAAGTAGGTTGGGACCCTAGAACTTTTAGTTGAGAAATATTCCCCCAACAAGGCTTCTATAATTTCCTTTTTATTTTTACCCACGTTAAGATATATTCGTACTTTTTAATGGAGAACAGAGCGCAAGATTGCGTAGGCCACAACGGTCAAAACTCCATTTTCATAGGTAATGACTAGGAAAAGTGTGCAAGTGCTTGAAAATAGGTTTTTAAGAAATGTAATCCATGATTATTGTTGTCTTTGGGACTGTGTTTTGTCCAATATTGTAGGGGGGTATTTTGGAACACTTCATCGGATAGCGAGAGATCCAAATTGGCAGTCATTTGCATAATGGTGACAAAATGGTGTGTAACAGAATGCCCCCTAAAGTGAAAAGTCAGAAAATTTGTTTGAGGACTAAAGCACTATATCAAGCAAAAGTTCATATTCGAGACCATGGTTGGATACCTAAAACAAACAACCAAGGATTACAATACAATATCTTCATATAATCATCATTGGGGTAGGTGTTACAGCCTTGGTTAAAATTCCATGTAATAAAGCTAATAAAGGAGAATAATAACCAAGGTCATGGGACACTTATTCCAAGCTAAATGTTGGGCAAGACATCGCAGTGTGGGTGTTCATTTGGTTGATTATGGCTAAGGAAATTGGCAAAGGAAATGATTAAGGCTTTGGAAAGGCATGAGGCATTAATTGGCATTTTATTTATGAAAATAATGGAAATTAGGAGAAAGGGAAGGTGAAAGGTTACAGGTCGCATGTGAGAAGGAAAATGAAGGAAAATAATGGAAAATGAAGAAAATAGAGGCCTCATTAATAAAAAGGCTTTTGAAGATCAATTTGTAGCTTCTTGTCAATTCAGTTTTGGAGCTCTCTCTCTCATACTCTTGAACACTTAGAGAATTTCTTGGAGCACTCTAGCATTAAAGGAAAGAAAGAAAAGAAGGGAAAAGAAAGCAAGAGGAAGCAAAGATCAAGCAAGGAAGAGCATGATCAAGTGACTACATCGGGATTACTTCTAGGTATCGAGTTGCATGTATGATTTCCTTGCTAGTTTTTCATGCATGGCACATGCAAGTGTGCTTGTGGTTCTCTTGTTGTCATTGGCATGGGTTTTGCGAAGTGTGAAAATATTTTTCAACCTTGCCTTTCCATTTCCAGATAGCCATGGTGTGATGGGGTTCTCTTGTGTTGGGTTGAGCTAGATTGTCGAATGGATTCGAAGTTGAGTGGGGTCATCTCAGGATTAATCACAAGTCCTAGGAATCCCAGGATGGAATATACAATAAAGCCTAATTGTGAATACCCTTTATTGGGCCTAGGAATCCCTTGAATGGTAATCATGGGATACATGGTAAAGCTCAGAGGGTGGATACCTCGTAGGCCTAGGAATCCCTTGACCGATAATGGTAGGATACACGGTAAAGCCAGGAGGTTGAGACGAACAAACTTCTCATGGTTTAGGTGGATATATCTAGAGGCATCCATTCTTATATAGGCCTAGTGATCTTGTGGGATTGTGGTAAAGCCTGATTGTATTGATGAGGGTTTCGGGCCTAGGAATCCCATGGTGGGATATACGATAAAGGTTGAGGAAGCCTTGGTTGGTTTTGTTGTGAGTCCCACATTCATGCTTGGAATATGGCATAGGGGTGATTGGCTTAAAGAAAGATTTGGTTCAACCCAACTATGGTCGAGTGGTTCATGAAAACCACTAACTTGGTTGGTTTATGCATTCATTAATAAGAATTCCTTCTCCTTGGAATTTCATGTGTAAATGTACTTGTTAATATGTGGTCTTTATGGTTTTTATATCCTTGTTGTTTTTGTTGGTTATATGTTGGTTATAAGTATGGTTCATGATAGATTTTGGTTACGGATCTTATCATGATTTGATTAGTATATGAAATGTGAATGAATATATGACCTAATAGATGATAATGAAGGTATTATGATAAGGCATCAATTCTTCTTGATGATTCTTAGATAAGTATGATACCCCTATGCTTAGATATGTTTTATGACATATAGATTATATATTTGTGATATGTTTGACGAAATGCCTGTCAAGGCTAGCAGGCGTCCGGTCAAGTCCTTGTACCAATGTTTGCATTAGTAGCTTTAATTCATGGTTATTGATCATTTCTGGGAGTTTCATGAAGTTTTGGGCATAGGCTGAGACCTAGCCCTAAAAAAGTGGCACAAAATTCAAGGTCGCTAGCATAGAAATGCCTGAAAAAGGCCACAGTCACTGGTATGCCTTGTTGTGGTAGTGACTAGAGGGCCTCAGTCACATGCATACCTTTTCATGGTAGATTTTGGGGGTCTAGCCAGCAAAATGATAAGTTTTCTCAAGGGTTAGGCACTTGGAAGGGTTGATTGTTTCCAGAAGGATTTGTAGCTCCTAAGGAAGGTCATATTGGTTTTGTTTTGTAGGTTACACTTCCTTAACTATACATGGGGAGTTGAATCACATAATAGTAACTCCTCGTCACATGTTTACCCTGGTGGACCAATTAGCTTGGCTAAATTTGGGAAGAGGGTGTTATAGAGTGGTACCATAGCAAGTTCCATTCTCTTTGGGGAATGTTTGGTTTTTGTTCTCTTTGGGTATTATTGATGCCACAGAGTGATATCAGAGCATGGTTCACCCCTTGGACTGGATGGGTGAAATGTGTTTGTCATGCATACATGTCGGTTACATATGTGTTCTTTATTCTTGTGTTATATGTGCTTGTTGCTTATACATCGTGGTGGTCATTGTTGCTGTTGTGTTGCCATGTGAAAGTTGATGGTGTTGTTGTTGAATGTCGTCACATGAGTGTATGTCGGTTATGCATTGGTTATGCATGTTAGTATTTATATGTTGTTATGCATATCTTGACATGGTTATAGTTTTCGTGCATGAGGTCATGGTATGTGGTCGGTATGGTCATACGTGATAACTAGATAATGGTTGAAATGATCATTATATGTTGATATGATTATGTTTATACATGTATTGTGCTAATATGGTTTATCTTGTAGACGAGATATCCTCCCCTGAACTACACTGATGTATGTTGATTATGTTATGTTTTGGTTTAAGATGAAAATAATATACTTGCATGAAGAAGATAAAAGTTGACTAGCAATATGGTAGACTAAAGTTCATGAGACTCTCCCTATGGATCAGATGAGAAGCACGGTGGTAGGCACTCTTCTGACATAGCAGACACATTGAGAAGTTTCAAGGCAAAAATACGAAGTTGCAAAGCAAATAATGACTAGATCATTTAGGCACAGGAGAAACAAGTGGAGGTTAATGCAGTTATTCTTAAAAGTTTGTCAGATTTGCAGAGACAAGGACCGCTTAGGATCATCCGTGGGTAGGAGGATAGGGATAATGGGGCATATGGTAGTAGATCTCATGGTGGGCACAGGTCAGATAGGGATGACACGATTAGATATGGAAAGATCTTAGATACTCTGGGAAGGAGAGGTGATGGACACAAGTTCTATTTTAGTTCTAGTCTGACAAGTACCATGGTCATCATCGTTATCACCCTTATAGGAGGAGTGCAAGGGGATATTTTTCAGATGAGTTCAAGAAATCAAATCCACTTACCTTTTATGGGGATTTCAAGAAGTTGGAAGATGCAGAGGCATGGTTACTCGGGATGAAGAATTTGTTTGAGTTGCATGATTACACATAGAACATGAAGGCCAAAATAGCTATCTTCCACTTCAAAGGGAAAGCAAACACCTGGTGGGAAGATGTGAAGAGGGTTAGAGACATCAATACAGAGGAGTTGAGTTGGCATGAATTTAAGAGACTTTTCATAAATAAATACTTGTCTGAGAGGTACTATGACAGTATGGCCAAGGAATTCTATTAGCTAAAGATGGGGGTGATGACATATGAGGAGTATATGATCAAGTTCCTGGAGTTGTTGAGGCATGTACCGTATCTTAAAGATGAAAAAGCCAAAGTTCATATATTTTTTAATTGATTACAATTAGCCGTTAGAGATCGGATTGAGTATGATGAGCCTCGGTCACTTGAGGAAGTCATTGGGAAATTGAAGCATTGTTATGAGCAATCAAAGCGTAAGATAGAACCTCAACAAGGTTGGAAAGGGAAAGACAAATATAAATGGAAATGGCATCCAAAAATAACAAGACCTTAGAATGCAGAAGAGAAAGAGAATGTTGCACCTTTTAAGAAGTTTAATGGGTCATAACCTAGAGGGAAGTAGAATAAAGGTGATGGTAAAGGACAGTTGCAGTGCTGGATATGTGACAAAGAGCATCTCAAGAGGGATTGTCTGCAGAATCAGGGTGGTAGGCCTTAGATTTATAGTGCACAAGAAGCGCAGATAGTTGGGGATGTTGGGAAGAGCATTCCTCGAATCTCTGCAACATTGGATAACAAGCCAGAAGATCACCAGGCATCTATTATTGAGATGGATGATAAGCTTTGTGATCAAGTTGTTTTTATTTTGATTGAACCTAGATATAATTATAGTTATGTTAGTCCTAACCTAGTGGATAAGTTTGGTTTGAATAAAAAAGTTCATGCAGAATCATGGTTAGTGAAGTTGACTACAGGTACAAATAAAAGAGTTCATCACTAGACAAGAGCTTGTGCATTTGAGTTGAATGGTATTCCTACCTCAACACATTTGTAAAATGTACTTTTTTTGTGATAATATAGTATGATTTTGGGTATGGACTCGTTGTATCTTCACAGGACTAAGGTGGATTGTTGTGAAAAATCTATTGAGTGTTGGACGACAATGGAGAACAAAGAATCTTGTAGGGTAAGAAGAAAGCAACATCATTAAGAATGGTCACAACTATGCACTCAAAGCATAGTCATTGTAAAGGGTGTGTGTTATTTGTAGTGCATATTTCTAGTGATAAAGGTAAGGATGTTGAGGATGCAGAAGTTATGAATATGTACTCGATCTTGCAATAGTTTTAGGATGTGTTTTCAACATACATTTCAGAGTTATTGGCTCACAAAATAGTGGACTTCTCCATTGAGTTGGTACCAAGGGAAGCACTAGCATCAAAGGCACCATACAGGATGAGCACACCAAAGTTAGTATATTTGAAGTTACAGTTGAAGGAAATGCTTGACAAGGCTTACATTAGGGCAAGTGTATTGCCTTGGGGTGCACTAGTGTTGTTTGTGAAGAAGGAGGATGGTACTATCAGGCTATGCATTGACTACAAGCAGTTGAACAAGGTGACCATCAAGAACAGGTATTTGTTGTTGAGGATTGATGACTTGTTCGACTAGTTGAATGGAGTAGCAATGTCCTCAAAGATTGATTTCAGTTCTAGATACCATCAAGTACGCATTAAAGAAGAGGATACTACAAGACTACTTTTCGGACCATGTATGGGCATTATGAGTTTGTTGTAGTTCCGTTTAGTTTGACTAATGCTCTAGGTACCTTTATGTGCTTTATGAATAGTTTGTTGTGTCCTTATCTAGACAAGTTTGTTATTGTATTCATTGATGACATCTTGATATATTCTAAGAATGAGGGAAAGCATGTCGAGCACTTAACAGCAGTGTTGAGATTACTGAGAGAGAATCAATTGTATGCTAAGCTTAGTAAATGCAATTTATTTTAGATAGAGGTACATTACTTGTGACATGTTGTTTCCAAGGAAAGTATATCATTGGACTCGAAGAAGATAAGAGCTATCATGAAGTGGGTAGTTCCTAGAAATGTGGATGAGGTAAGATCATTTATGGGACTAGCATGTTAGTAGTGGAGGTTCATCAGGAACTTCTCTCACATTTCATATCCTATTATGTCACTACATAAGAAAGGTAAGAAATTTGAATGGATAGAGGAATGTGTAGAAAATTTTGAGTAATTGAAGCAGTTGTTGACAAATGATCCAGTGCTAAAGATTGCAGACCTGGACAAAGAGTTTATGGTGTGTACAGATTCCTGCAAGAGAGGACTTGGTAGAGTCTTAAGCAGGAAGGATAAGTAGTGTGCTATGAGTCATGGAAATTGAATAAGCATGACCAGAATTATCTGACACATGATTTTGAGTTGATAGCGATCATCTATGCATTGAAGATGTGGATGCACTATCTTCTTAGCAAGAGATTTGTGTTGATGAGCGATCACAGTGGGTTTAGGTATCTATTTGACCAACCAAATATGAATGGCAGGCAAGCTAGATGGTTGGCCATGATTAGCGAGTTTGACTTTGAGATTTGGTACATTAAAGGAAAGGAGAATAGGGTTACATATGCTCTTAGTAGGAGAGTACAAGTGAATCATATAATAACTATGAGTTCTTATGGGACAGATCTACAAGATCGAATCCTATAGGTAGGATAGTAAGATGACAGGTACATGGAGCTTACGCACAAGTTACAATAGGGCATAGGTGAGTAGGATGTGGATTATCATCTTACAGCAAATGGTTTGGTCATATTTACGGACAAGATCTATGTGTCGAAAGACAGTGAGCTCAAGAAGACTATATTGTGAGAATTCCATGAAAATTTGTATTTAGGTCACCCAGGATACCAGAAGACATTAACAATAGTGAATAAGTTTTATTATTGGTTGAATTTGAAGAAGGAAATGGTAGATTTTGTGGCTAAATGATTATACTGTCAACAGGTAAAAGCATAATGTAAGCACCCAGGTGGATTACTACAATCGATTTCGATTCTAGAGTGGAAATGGGAGGTAATTTCCATGTATTTCACCATAGGTTTGTCGAGGACATCTGGACAGCATGATTCCATCATGGTTGTGGTGGATAGGTTGACAAAGGTAGCGCACTTCATTCTAGTGAAATCTACTTATTCATCTAATGATGTAGCATAGGTCTTCATCCGAGATGTAGTCAGTTTTCATGCTGTTCCAAGGAATATTGTGTCAAAAAGGGATGCTAAGTTCACTTCTATATTATGGAAAGAGTTGTTTGTAGGTTTGGGTACAGAGTTGGCCTTCAACACAATTTATCATCCACAAACAATTGGATAGATAAAGAGGGTCAGAAGGATATTATAGGACATGTTGAGGATGTATTTGATGCATCAACAAAGGAGATGGCAGAAGTACCTTTCGTTGGCTGAGTTTGCTTACAAAAATGGGTACTAGGAATCACTGAGGATGAGTACATTCGAAGTACTGTATGGGTGGAGTTGTAATACTCCCATTAGTTAGAGTGATCCAGTGAACAAGATGTTGATAGGACCAGACATTTTAGTTGAGATGGAATAGGAAATGCAGGTAATAAAGAAGAATCTAAAGGCAGCATAGGACATGCATAAGAGTTATGCAGATCGGAACAGGATGTTTAAGGAGTTTCAGGTTAGCGAACAGGTGTACTTGCACATCAAGCCCAAGAAGAGCTCCTTGAGGATTGGATCATGTGTCAATTTGGCACTTCAATTTTGTGGACCTTTCAATATTCTTGAAAGGATTGGACCAATACTCTATCAACTTGCACTAACTCCAATAGTGAAATTCCATAATGCTTTCCATTTATCATTGCTTAAGAAGTATGTTAAATACGTTGATCATGTGATTGACTAATCTGTATTATAGGTGGAGCCAAAAGGACAATTATAACGGAAACCTCAGTATATTTTGCAAAGAAATATGTTCATACTCTGAAACCAAGTAATCAAGAAAGTTAAAGTGCAGTGGAAGCACTTTGGGCCTAATGAAGATACATGGGAGATGGCATATCAGATGCGGGCTATGTATCCTTCTCTATTTGTTGGTTGAGCGAGTTTTTTTTCATATATTTTGGTGTGATATTTTAGTATATGTACATATGTATATGGATGTAAATACCTCCATGAGTTGTGTTATAAATCTCCAATAAGCAGCGTGGGTGTCATGTTGTTATGCTTGTCATGTTGTCATGTTTTTCATGTTGTTTTGTTTCTCAGCAAGTTGATCATTGTAAATACTGCATCAAGCTAAGTTATAAATCTCCAAGGGCAGGATGTTCTAGTTTTCAGCATTTTGTGGGTTGTAGGTGTCATTGAACACCGAGGACGGTGTCGCCCCAAGGGAGAGGGTTTATAACAACCCTGGTTAAAATTCCATGTAATAAAGTTAATAAAGGAAAATAATAACCAAGGTCTTGGGACACTTATTCCAATTTGATTGTTGGGCAAGACATCCTAGTGTGGGTGTTGATTTGGTTTATTATGGCTAAAGAAATTGGAAAAGGCAATGGCAACAGCTTTGGAAATGCATGAGGCATTAGTTGGCATTTTATTTATGAAAATAATGGAAATTAGGGGAAAAGGAAGGTGAAAGGTCACAGGTTGCATGTGAAGAGGAAAATGAAGCAAAATAATGGAAAATGAAGAAAAAAGAGACCTCATTAATAAAAAGGTTCATGAGGATTTGTTTGTAGTTTTTTGTCAGTTCAATTTTGGATCTCTCTCTCTATTCTCTCTCTTAGACTCTTGTACACTTAGATAATTTCTTGGAGCACTCTAGCATTGGAGGAAATAAATCAAAGGAGGGACAAGAAAGCAAGAGGAAGCAAGGATCAAGAAAGGAAGAGAAATATCAAGTGGCAACAGTAGGATTACTTGCAGGTATCGAGTTGCATGTATGATTTCCTTGCTAGTTTTGGCATGAATGACACATGCATGTGTGTTTGTGGTTATATTGTTGTCATTGGCATGGGTTTTTCCAAGTGTGACAGTGTTTTTCAGCCTTGCCTTGCCATTTTTTGGATAGCGTGGTGTGATCAGGTTATCTTGTTTTAGGTTGAGCTGGATTGTCAGATGGATTTGAAGTTGAGTGGGGTGGTCTCAGGATTAATCACAAGGCCTCGGAACCTGTGAATACCCTTGATTGGGCCTAGAAATCCCTTGATCGATAATGTTTGGATACACGGTAAAAATAAGAGGGTGGAGACCTCATAGACCTTTAAATACCTTGACCATTAATAATGAGATACATGGTAAATCCGAGAGGTTGAGATGGACAAACTCCTCACCGTTTAGGTGGAGAGATCCGAAGGCATCCATGCTTGTATAGGCCTAGTGATCCTGTGGAATTATGGTAAAGCATGGTTGTATTGATGAGGGTTTAGGGCCTATGAATACCTTGGTGGGATATATGGTAATGCCTTAGGAAGATCTGGTTGGTTTTGTTGTGAGTCCCACATTCATGCTTGGAATATGGCACAGGGTTGATTGGCTGAAAAAAAAAAAAAAAAAAAAAATAAATAAAAAAATAAATAAATAAAAAAATAAAAAAAAATTAAAAAAAAATAAATAAAAAAAAATAAAAAAAAATAAATAAAATAATAAATAAATAAATAAATAAAATAATAAATAAAATAAAATAAATAAAATAAATAAATAAATAAAATAAATAAATAAAAATAAATAAAAATAAAAATAAATAAAAATAAAATAAAAATAAAAAAATAAATAAATAAATAAAATAAAATAAATAAAAATAAATAAATAAATAAAATTGGTTCAGCCCAATCTATGGTCAAGAGGTACGTGGAAGTCCTTGACTTGGTTGGCTTATGCATTCATTAATAAGAAATCCTACTCCTTGGTATTTCATGTGTAAATGTACTTGTTAATATGTGGTATTTATGGTTGTTATATCCTTGTTATTTTTGTTGGTTATATGTTGGTTATAAGTATGGTTCATAACAGACTTCGGTTATGGCTCTTATCATGATTTGATTAGTATATGAAATGTGAATGAATATATGAAATAATAGATGATAATGAAACTATTGTGATAAGGCATCAATACTTCTTGATGATTCTCAGATAAGTATGAGACCCCTATGCTCAGATATGTTGTTATGACCTGTAGATTACATATTTGTGATATGTTTGATGAAATGCTTGTCATGGAAAATAGGGGTCTGGTCAAGTCCTTGTACCAATGTTTGAATTACTAGCTTTAATTCATGGTTATTGATCATTTATGGGAGTTTCATGAAGTTTTGGGTAGAGGCTTGAGACCTACCCCTGAAATAGTGGCACATAATCTGGGGTCATTGGCTCAGATCTACCTGAAAAAGGCCACCGTCGTTGGCATGCCTTATTGTGAGAGTGACTGAAGGGCCTCAGTCACATGCATAGCATGTCATGGGAGTGGTTGGAGGTCTATCTCAGTAAAATGATAAGTTGGCTCAAAGTTAAGGCACCTAGAAGGGTTGGTTGTCTCTTGAAGGTTCAGATTGGTTTTGTTTTGTCAATTCTACTTCCTTAATTGTATATAGGGAGTTGAATCACATCATAGTAACTCTTTGTCGCATGTTTACCCTATTGGACCAGTTAGCTTTGGTAAATGCGGGAGGAGGTTCTTATAATAGGAATTCCCATAGAGTACAAATATCTCAAAGAAAAAGAATGGAAATGTACAAAGATCCATGTTAACAATAGACACAGTATGGACACAACCATCAAATATGGATCTATATTTACAATCATGAATATTTAAAACTCCACGTAGCCTGGATGGATGAAACTAGATCTAGGGTCTTGGTCACCATCTCTATTGATCCATAGTACCAATCTAACCATGCGAATGAATATCTCGAAGTCGAACATGGTAGAAACCACCTAATTATCGATCAGTGATGTGAATCGTTAACAGGTGCAAGAGAAACCACCAATAATGACAATGGTTTTCAAGGTACTCTAGTACAATCTATGAAGTGTTAATAAATGTCTTGAAGTGGGACACTCATAGAATCATCTAGTCGAAGGTTAATTATGAGAATCTATTGTCGAAAGTGAGAAACATGCCATTGAGGCATGTAGCCTCCAAGGTACTAAGGGAGGTTTCTATATCAACTTCCTATATAATGAGTTGAGTTGATAGGAAACAATTCATCACAGGAGGGCCTATGACATGAAACTCATGTTGAATTTTGAAGAAAAAATTTGGAGTGATTTAGGACTAACTTGAGGATGGTTGACGCGATTGAAAGCTATGAACTACAAGGTAATTTTGAGTGAGGTTGGACTTATCTTCAACATTATCGATGACATGACATTTCGACTTGGCAGAATTTGACTCAAAAACTAGTTTAAAGACTTTCAATAAGGTATTATCAACTAAGAGGCAAAAGGATTACTCGACCCAGACACAAAAAGTGACGAAATTTCATGTTCAAGAGTGACGTATTGCCTTTTCACAATACAAATATAAGTGTTTCTTTCCCATTTTCCCCACCATTATTGTAAGTACCTCTTCATTTTTATGCAAGCTTGAGGAGGATAACATATGCTTGGCTTGTAAGCTCATTCTTTGGATGAGTCCTTTGAAGTATATTTAATGAACCCTAGGAAGGAGTGGTTTAGCCTCCTCATGAATGATGATTCCTGTATTATTTACATTTTACAAGTCCAATGAAGGAGTAACTAGATTTCCTTTTCATATTTAAAGAGTTTCAAAAGACACAAAATGGGAACTCATACAATTCTTTCAATTCTTTCAATGCAAATTTTTAATGAGCCCAAAGAAAGTATAGCTCGCTGTTTTCATATTTAGGGATTCAAGATAAAAGCATAAGTAAATAGTAATTTAGTAATTTTTTGGCCTCCTCAAATGTAGAATTTACATTTTTGGTTGTTTTTGTAGTGGCTACAACCAACCTCCAAAAATTTTCCTATGATTCATTTTGGAGCCTCCCTTCTAAACCACAGTAGCTCATCTCACACAGATCCTGGTACTTGTGTTTTGAATGAGATTTATTCTTTTTAATATTAGCTTGTGTTTTCTCACTTACTACATTTTCTAACCCACAAGTTGATCTCTTGACTTGGTCTTTCGACAACTTCGGGCTTGCCTTAGAGAACTATGCAATTCTTGAGGGCAAGCGGCCTTGCTCTTGGGAATTGCATAGTCATGAGTGCCAATGGGCCTTGAGCCCAAGAAATATGCATAACTAGAAGGAAGCTAGCCTTGATCTGGGAAATTGCGCAGAACATGGGAGGTAGCCTAGAGCCACTCATCATAGAAATTGCACAGAACCCACTTTGCTCAGAAACTGCACAATGCATGAACCAAAGAGTTGCCCGGTTCTTCCCAGAAATACGCAATCTCTCCGAGCAATGCATGGCAGTTTTTCCCAAAAAAGGAAAAAAGAAAAAATAATCCCTAAAAAATAGGGATCTATTTTTAGCAACTTGAAGGAGCCACTTGCGCTATTTTTAGAAATTGTCGCCAAGCGTCGCTTTTTCCTTGATTTTTTGCATGTGTGTCATAAACCCTAAGTTGACCAAATCTATTTAATCGATGCTACTAGACCTCATTTTCACTTTCTATCTTGGCACTATGGAATTCCTAAGGATATCAAAGAACCTTCAGTGCATTCGTCATCACTTTTCCAGGTGAATTTTTCTTTTCTAGTCTTTTGCCGCTTTTTTTGTTGCTTATTGTTGTTTAGCTTGTGCGGGTGTTATTTCACTTGTTTATTTGAATGATTTCTAGTGTTTTAAATTTTTTTTAACTTGTAGAAGTGTTGTTTCAAGTTTTAGATTTCCTTTCCCAAGTGTCATATGTGTTTTCTTGTTTTGCACCAACGGTCGTCGTTGTGACAACTCTCTTTACATGCTTCGTTTTTTCCTCAGTTTGATTTATTCTTGCACCTGTTTCACTTGAATGTATCATCACTTAGTCATATCTGCACTCAACATCACATCATCCTTCATATCTACTTGATTTCACACTCGCCTTGGGTATACCTGCACACCCCTTACCCGAATCTCACTCTTAACTGCATACATTGCACAATGTGGGAGCTCAAGGCCTTTGCCTTGGCTTCTGGAATTGCGTAGAGGTTGTCCTAGCCTGGATCCAACTGCACACTACATAGTTCCAGTATCTAGCCTCACATCTTGTCCACTAAGACTGCATAATGCATAGTCTCTCTCGGCCTTGGCCCAATACTGAACTGTGCATTGTGCAGTTCCAGTCACCAAGCTTCCTGACTAATTGTTGGTACTATGCAATGCGTAGTTCCCACAGTCATCCATTTACCTCTGTCAACTAGAATTGTGCAATATGTCCAATCATGAGCCTGGTTTGTTGCTTGGTCTTCCCTTGAAGTTGCTTTGATTTTTAAGCTTACATTTGCTTTCCATTAGTATCCTATGTGTCCCACAAATACAACTGTTGTTGAGAATATCTCTAGCAGTTATAGTTAACATGGCATGCAAGAAGGAAACCATCAAGAGCAGTATTGGGGAATCAGTTGAGCAAATATCAATTGAATTATCAGTTTATGCAGACACTTAGTTTTTCAATGGGAATGGTACAACATTGAAATGGCAAAAAATCAAGGATACTTATGTAGAGGAATTCAAGGAAGACTTAGAGGATTGATAGGCTTACCTTGGCATCCGTCGGTTAGGCTTATACAAGGTTGCATGCAGGTACCCCGCCTTCCCATGTGCAAACATTATCAGCTGGATTGTGTCACATACAGATGAACATACAATGACATTGAGCAGTGCAAGCAGGATAGAGCTTGTCACCTTAAGGGTGGAGAACTTTCAGCAGATGTATCATTTACCCCAGCCAGTGAAGCGCATGGACTCATTTTTCTATGCCACCCATAGCTTTGTGAACATGAGAGATATCGTCAAGCGTTGGGTGAAAGAGCCGACAAATTTTAGGTAGACACACAATCATGTTTACAAGATAAAGTCCCTCGTTAAGGCTTATCAATTCTTGATCATCTTGGCCTATAGAATATACGGTCAAGAGAACACAGAAACCTTTCCTGAAGGTTGGGTAGTCATGCTGGACCAGTTGGTGAACGATGGGAATCCATTCAACTGGTCATATTTTTTGTCTCATCAGTTGAAGATCCATGTGACTAACACTCATAATCTTCCTAAGAATGAGAAAACAAGGTTTTACATGTTCGCATACTTAGTTGATGCAATCTATGTCTAGTAGCAGTTCCCTGGCATGATGAGTTGGACATGGACACCAAAGGAGATTGTCATCAACATTTATTGAAAAGTTCTTTGCAATTGCAGCTATCGAGGAGTGATGGCAAATCTAACTGACCATTTTATCATCCTGTTTTACAAGCCTATCTTTAAGTAGGATCCACCTTGCATGTCCCGAGAAGCAATGGAAGTGATAGTAAACATTGCAGATTGGTATGCCTCACCAGGTTGCACCTTCATCAGAGTGTTTGGAGGAGAGAAACCTTTGGAATTTCTACCAAGGTATTCCACTTACAAGACGATCATGCAATAGGTCTCATATCATCTCTCCACAAGGTTTTCAACGGGACTGCATAGGAAGAAGAAAGCGCCATGACCCGCTCTTCCTTTGTGGATCAAATTATACGAGATTAAGAGCTTGAAGGATGTAGATGTCAAGGCTAAGGAGATAGTGAAATTTGATGTTGGCACCAAATAATTTAATCTTTATGATCCCCACAGTATTTGCAAGGACCATTGTGTGAGGGTATGTTTCCCATGGATCCACAGGACATTTCATTCGTTGGAGGAGGACCCATGGAGGTACTGCAATAAAACCTCCCGACTCAATTAAACAATCACTATAGCGACAACTTGGAAGGTTGCTATGCAAACAATAGAAGCAAAAAGAACAACAGAAATAGGCAGTAATCCAATGCAGGGCAAAGGAAAGAGGAAGATTGTCAAGAACCCTAAGGCAAAGCAAAGCAGTAAGATGAACGCAAATCCTATCACAGAGAAAGTAGCTTTGGCAACAGAAGCAAAGAGGGAGAAACGGATAAAGAGAGCAGAGTGAAGGAAGAGAGAAAAGAAGAGGTCGCAGGAAGCAGAACTGAAGTTGCAGGAGACAGAGAAGAAGTTGAAGGAAGAACAGGAGATGAGGAGGAGACAAAGAGAAGAGAAGTAGAAACGAGAAGAGGAACAAAGTTAAGGCACGATGATGGAGCAAACAATGACCATACAAGTTGATGAGTCAGAATAGCTAGAAGTGGAAAAAGAGGGTGAATAGATGCAAGATTGGTAGCTTGCTCAGCATATTGAGCAATTGATCAAAATGACAGACATGGGGTTGGAGCAAGAGCCACCAAATGAAGATATTGACCTTATTTCGAGCACACCAGAGGTCATCTTTAATTCTTGTCCACCTCTAGTGTTAGAACCAGTCTCGAGTGATTAAGAAGATGTTTTCTCATTGATGATGATCCATTCATGGATGTGTACAATCTATCATTTGACGAGTTGCAAAAGAGGATTGTAAAGGCATGGAGGAAGCACTTATCGGATGATCACGCATCACCTGCAATCATTAAGGAAAGGGTGATAGTGTCAGACACTATGAAGCATCCAACCGCCCTTGTCGAAGCTAGCTTGGCCTATGGAGGAGAAAAAAGCTCAAATGTGAAGTACCTGATAGTCAAGAATGAACAACTGGAAAAGAACTTGCAGGCTTCCAGGCAAGAGGTAGCACAACTCTGAGTATCATTGAAAAATGCAGTTTCTACAATGGGGGAGATGAGGAAAGCGATACTTGTTGAAGTATCAACACTTGATATTACCACGTGGAAGCTCTGTGATGAATTTGTCACAATGCATAATGTAGTTGTTTGTGTGTAAGGCATGCAGCAGCAAAGCAAAGAGTTTGTTCAAACTCTCAAAAACATACATGTTTTCATCGCCCATGTGCAAGAATGGACAATGTGGTACCAAAGGGGCCCCACTTCACTTAGCCAAGAAGATGAAGCCACAGGAAAAGCTGGAGAAAGCAAAGGTCTAGATTGTTATCCAGAACTACGAGGAGCTCACCCTATTTGTCAGCAACATACAGGCCTCATATGCATGGTTGTACAACAATTTGGATGTCATGGTGAGAACACATAGGATCCCATCAATCGGTTCCCACACTGAGGCTAGACCCAAGAACTAAGTTTGGCTAGAGATCGATGAGTACATGGAGCAGCTAAGGCGAGAGGCCACCAGGGAAGACTTGGAGATGAGCGTGCATAACATGTAGAAGTACATTGTTGGTCCTGTCATGGTCAACACCATGTTACACATGCTTCATAACAAGTTGGATACAGGTTCGAAGACCATATACTCGGATGCCATGGAGGCAAGATTTCGCTATCAGAAAGACACCATCAAGTAGTTTGGGGACACCATCACACAGTACCAAGCTTGGAATCAATATGTGACCGAGAAGCACCAAGTGGAGGTTGCCGAGTTTTTCTTTCCCCAAACTTCGGAATCATAGTGTTTTGTCTTGTTAGGTTGTCTCTAACCTATTTTGTCTTACATGGGTACATGTGGAAAATGTAATATTATTTGTAAATATGTTGTAAGTGAAATTCCAAGTGTCATTAGTGGAATGTGAAAGGTCATCATGTTATGTAATGAGTTACTTGTAAGGAAGTTGAAGAGTCATGAGGGTAGTCAAAGAGTCACAAAGGGGAATTTCAAGGGTCAGCTTGTCCTTTGTTATAAATAAAACCCATAACTCATAGAACAGGCTTCTCCATAGTGTAGAGTGAGTATACTTATTTGGAGGAGCATGTGTTCTTGATTGTAATGTTCCACTATTGGGGCTAGTGGTCGTCAATGGTGTATGTATTGGTGGAACTTTCACTTATGTAATAATATCAGAGCCAACATGCTTTCATGCATATGTTGTTATTGTAGTTGGACTATTTTGGTTGCTTTAGTAATGTATGTTGTTTAACTTATGCATTTGCTTATGAACTAGTTTGTATGCAATTGTAAAAATCTAGTTGAATGTGTGTTGTTGGATTAACTCATCACTTTAATTTATGGAATATTCTGCATTTTAGCTTGGATTGGCATTCCTCTCATGTGTTCCTTTCAAGATGCATGCTATTACAGGCTTCTAAGTAGCATGCTTCCTTTTCCCCTCTGCGTGTTTGAACCTTCATGCATCGCACTTGACTCTCCACAGGGTCACACAATTTCTCTCACCCAAAGTTATCTTACTTACCTCTGCGCACTACCGCGGTCAAGGCATTACATTACCACCCACTGCTGGGAATCCTACTCCAAACGGTTTGAGGTCTAGTTGGGACTTCATATCGGGAATATTCCCTAAATGTTGGTGGGTCCAACACCGTAAACATATTTTACACTAGAAGGAGGGCCAGATGACAAGCTAAGCCCTTGAAGTTTGTTATGAATTTATGCACATATTTCATGACTTCTGTTGAAATCATAACCCCGACATGTTTTTCTCATGTTGTTGATTTTGACGTGACAGCGAGCATTATAAATGACTTGTCCGGGTATAATTCTAATGGTGGCAATGGAACACCCTTGTTCAGGCACACAGTTACTTTTGTTGGCTTCTGTGATAGGCATGATGTCTCGTCAGACAACATTTCCTATGGGTTGTTCGCCTTCACTTTCAAATAGCACACAAAGCAATGGTGTCACACATTGCCTACAACCTCTATACAATCGTTTGATCACTTGTTAAGAGAATTATGTGGTGCTTTCATTCTTTATGACCGTAAAGCATTTAATAAAATTTAAAAAAAAAATCACACAACGAATCTCTTCAATATTTTCACCATCATTTTCTTCACTACTGTTATGAATTTCCTAAAGATGAAGTTGATTGGGATTTTTTGGAGGAAATATTTCAATATATTGTTCACATTTATGAGAATCCACATGAGTTAGAATCTTTTGAACCTCTCCCAACATATCTTAGTGTTAGAGCTTCTAAATATGAGATGGATAAGGTTTTTGTCCCGAGTGAACCTTCATCCCCTTCTCATCAAACAACTCTATCTCCACATGTCAAGGTGGGAGAAGTTGAGAATCCACCTATTGATCTGTTACCATCTCCTGCTACCCCACCTTCTTAGGATTCCTGTGCCGATTTGGACTGCAACCCCGATGATTGTCATGTGGTCTTACCTCTTTAGCCTCGGTCCTTTGGTCCCTTTGATCCTCTGAATTTTGATGTGTGATGTTCATCTGTCTCAGATCTGACATGTGATGTTCACAAGGAACAAGTACTGGACGGAGGTTGTGTTGAACAACCAACCTACGCTATCATTTTTTATGAGTATGTGTGGGAGTCTGAACAAGAATTTGCGCTGAAGGATGACCTCCTTCTGTCTGCACCTTATCTACTTTATCCTGACATCTTCCATGGTTTTTCCATTTTTGTCTCATCTTGTGAAAATCCATGTCCGAATGTTTCTATTTCCGGTCATTCGCAGAACATGTGGGATGCCAATTTTTCATTTGATTGGGGAGAGGATAAATATATCTTCCCTGATCCACCCAAGCTCTCATCTCACCTTTCTGAAAACATAGAGGGTGAAATTTCTCATTTTTCATCATCCCCTCTTTATGATTCGTCAAATCATGAGGATGTCGTTCTCCATCATCTTGAGTTTTCTAATCATGGATGACGTGATATTTTCATTCATTCATTTGATCACAATTCTGATTTGTCTACTATTGATCTTTCTAAGCCACCGGTCTTTGACGATCCATATTTGGATGAAATGGAAACTCCTCAAGCTTTCGAGGCACTTTAGTTCGAGCTTATGGTTATGTTAGGTTCTCGTAGTCTTGAGGTTAGTTCCACTTCTAATCAGAACTTTGTTGAATCTTTCCAAGCTCCTCATCACTCTATTATTTACACTAAAAATCAATATCTTTCACAATTTTCACATCCTACACCGGAATTACATGATCCTATTGCTCAAGCATTGGAGGAGTCATACGTAGCAAGCACTGTTGCAAAGTGGAATTTTTCTTCTTTCTTTATGTTTTCTTGTTTTACAAGTTCGAAGGTGTGTACATGTTTATCTTCCAAATGCAATGTCATAGATACCATGATACATCTGCAAAGTGCCTTTCATGTTCTTTTCGTCTTTAATTTTATGTGGATGCATTAAAGCTTCAAATGAATTGGTTTGTATTATTTTATTTTTCTTTTTGGTTGGTTTGCTTGTATATATTTCTTGACGATCATGCTCTCACCTACATGGGCCAACCAATGCGCCAATGGCTGCATTGAAAGTATCACTTTATGTGAGTTGGCCTATGCTCTACTTAGGTTAGGAGTAGGAGTAGTGTTTTCTTTTATTTCTTGTTTCTTGATTCACTTACCTTGTTTTTCTTTGTCTTTTTTTTCCTTTGTTTGTGTAGGTTAGTTTTCGCATGGAACCGTGTTTGGCTTCTTAGACAAGCAGGGTGAAATCGAAGAGGAATTTGTATAGCTATCAACACTTGGTTATTTGTTTATTCCCTCTCTTTATTTGAATCTTTCAAATCTTATAATCGATCATACCATGATGGAAAATGCATTCCTTCCAGAGAGAGTCATGGTGGAATCACGATGATTTCACTCTTAACTAGTACCGCCTACTCTAATTGGTTTTCTATATTTGTTTAACCCTTGTGAACTCGGTCAAGTAGAGTAAGGAGAGGGGGGGAACCTTAACAAGTATATATTAATATCCTTCTCTGAAGGGACAACCTCTTATACTCTCAATAATTCGGGATCCCTCTTCCGCCTCATGAAAAAATAAGTGCCTATGCACAGTTATTTGAAAAACGAAAAATAAAAATAAAGGGCGAAGAAGAGAAATGCTTCATGCGTAGAGAGGTGAAGCCTAAGTAATTCCATCGAGGTACTTTCCATGCTCACTGGTAGTGAAGCAATGCTTGTGTTCCTGAAGTGACTCCATCGGGGTACTATCCAAGCCTGTTGGCAGTGAAGCAACACCAGAGATGAAACTAAAACTTTGATAGTCTATTTTACTTGTGCATCTATATACCCCTCATCCCTAATCGAAACAACTAAGTTTGACTTGGCTTGGTATGTGTGATGTCAATAAAGATAATGGTATGGACTACATCTTTAACTCAAGCTAGTGAAGAAGCTATGATAATAAAAGAATTGAGCAATACTTCCAAAAGAGTTAGACTCGCTTTGCACGAGACAATGTCCATACAGAGAGTTGGAGTTATACTAGTGCGTCGCCAATGTTGTAGCGGCTACAACCACCTTCCAAAATTTTTCCTATGCTTCGTTTTGGAGCCTCCCTTCTAAACCACAGGAGCTCATCTCGCACTGATCCAGGTACTTGTGTTTTGACTGAGCTTTATTCTTTTCAATCTTGGCTTGTGTTTTCTCACTTAGTAAATTTAAGACCCACAAGTCAATCTCTTGACTTTGTCTTTTCACAGTTCCTAACTTTCTTTAGAGAACTGCACAATTCTTGAGGGCAACTGGCCTTGCTCTTGTGAATTGCACAGTCATGAGTGTCGTTGGGTCTTGAGCCCAGGAAATGCATACAACTGGATGGAAGCAAACCTTGAGCTGGTAAATTGCGCAGAACATGAGAGGCATCCCAGAGCCACTCAGCCCAAAAATTGTGCAGAACCAACTATGCTCATAAACTGTACAATGCATGAGCTAGAGAGTTGTCTGGTTCTTCCTAGAACTGCGCAATCTCTCTAGGAAATGCATGGCAGTTTTTCTCACAAAAAATAAAAATCATCCTTAAAAATTAGGGATCTATTTTTAGCAACCCAAAGGAGGCACTTGTGTTATTTTTAGAAACTGTTGCCAAGCATCGCTTTTTCCCTTATTATTGGCATGTGCGTCATAAACCCTAAATTGGCCAAATCTATTTGATGCTTCTAGAGCTCATTTTCACATTTGATCTTGGAGATATGGCATTCCTGATGAGATCAAGGAACCTTTAGTGTGATTGTCGTCGCTTTTCCAAGTGAGTTTTTCCTTTCTAGTCGTTTTCCTCTTTTTTTGTTGTTTTTTGTTGTTTAGCTTGTGAGAGTGTTGTTTCACTTGTTGCTTTGAACGACTATTGGCATTTTAACTTGTTTTAGCTTGTAGAAGTGTTGTTTCAAGTTTTATATTGCCTTTCCCAAGTGTTGTATGTGTTTTCTCACTTTGCACCAACGGTCATTGTTGCGGCGACTCTCTTCACATGCTTCATTTTTCCATCAATTTTATTGATTCTTGCACTTGTTTCACTTTCATGCATCATCACTTAGTCAAATATGCGCTCGACGTCACACCATCCTTCATATATGCTTTATTTCACACTCCCCTTGGGTAGATCTGGGCTCCCCTTGCCCAGATCTCACTCTTCACTGCATGCACTGTGCAATCTGGGAGCTCAAGGCCTTCGCCTTAGCTTCTGGAACTGCACAAAGACTTTCCTGGCCTGTTCCAGGAGCCAACCTCCTAGCTTGGCCACTGGGACTATGCAATGTACAGTCTCTCTTGGCCTTAGCCAAAGACTAAACTGTGCATTGTGCAGTTCAAGTCACCAAGCTTCCCAACTGACTAATTGGACTGCACACAATTCCCACAGTCAGCTAGTGACCTTTGTCAGCCAGAATTGTGCAATTTGTTCCATCATGAGCCTGGTTTTTTGCTTGGTCTTGTCTTGAAGTTGCTTTGGTTTTTAAGCTAATATTTTATTTCCATCAATGTCCTCTTTGTCCCACAAGTATAGTATTTGGGTAGCATCTCTCTAGCAGTTACAGTTAACATGGAATCAAAGAGAGTTGCATCAAAGAAAGCATCGAGAGCATTTGAGTAGATATCAGTTGACTTACTGGTTTATTGTGAACACTCAGTTGTTCATTGAGAAGGGTACAACATTGACATGCAAACAAATAAAGGATACTTTTGCAAAGGAATTCAAGGAAGACTTAGAGGAATGAAAGGTTTACCTTAGCATCCAGCGGTCAGGCTTATACAAGGTTGCATGCAGGTACCCCGCCTTCCCATGTGCAAACATTATCAGCTGGATTTCCTCCCATATATATGAACATACCATGACATTGACAAGCATTAGCGGGATAGAGCTTGCCACCTTCAGGGCAGAGAACTTTCAGCAGATATATCATTTACCCTAGTCAATGAAGCGCATGGGCTCATTTTTCTATGCCACCCATAGCTTTGTGAACACTAGAGATATCGTAAAGTCCTGAGTGAAAGAGCCGTTGAAGTTTAGGAAGACACCCAATAATGTTTACAACAAAATGTCCCTCAGGAAGGCTTATCAATTCTTGATCATCTTTACCTACAAAATATATGGTCAAGAGAACACAGAAACCTTTCCTAAAGGTTGGGTAGTCTCGCTGGACCAGTAGGTGAATGATGGGAAGATATTCAACTAGAAAAATCTGTTGGCTCATCAATTGAAGATCCATGTGACTAACGCTCAGAATCCATCCAAGAATGAGAAAGCAAGGTTTTACATGTATGCATAGTCACTTGATGTAATTTGTGCCCAACAGCAATTCCCTAGCATGAACTGGACATGGACACCAAAGGAGACTACTGTCAACATTTATTGCAAGTTTCTTTTCTACTGCAGTTATCGAGGAGTGATGCAAAAGCTAACTGACCATTTTATCATCCCGTTGTACAAGCTTATCTTTGAGTAGGACCCACCTTGCATGTCCCGAGAAGCAATGGAGGCAATAGTAAACATTCGAGATTGGTATGCCTCACTAGGTGGCACCTTCATAAGAGTGTTGTTTAGTCAATTAGTGTCCTAAATTGCTTGAATAAATTATCAACCGAGGTTTGTAAGCTGATGATGTTTGGTGCACTATATGTGCTTAGTTAACCTTTTTCTTACTTCATTGTTTTGTATTTTATGTTGTTTTTGGGGGGTTTCTGTTCTTTGATGTCTACGAATGTACAACCTAAAACTATGAGAAAATTTAAGTGAAGCTAATGAATTTTAAAGGAAAGGAAATGTTCCTAATTTAATCTAATTTCCTAAAAATGGACCAAGAATTGTTGGCTAGTTAGAACCTAATAATAATAAAAACAGAGCATCTATCTTATCTTATCATTAGTCATAATCCATGGATCTAATTCTTAAAACAAAGAATGAAATTGATGCAGAAGGTAACTCGGTAATTGCATTCATGAAACATTCAACCATTCAATTTTGGAATATGATTAAGTCAATCTCCTTGAAATGATCATTGGGAATATCAGTGATGCAACTAAGTGAGGATCTAAAAGCAAAAAGGTAAAAGCATGTAAAACTAACTGTAAACAACTAATTTATTTTTGACTTTCTCCAACATTCAAATGTGAAGCATTACCCTCTTTGATCCAGATTTAAACAGGAGTGCAAGAAATTACAGAGATAACCATAAACACAGAGATGCAGCAGAAATAATACTTCATTTCATTAATGTAAATTACTGAAATATGCTTACGAACAGAAATGGAAATAAACTAGCTAGGGCGATGGTAGCTTATCTCTGAGAAGAGATGTGATGGCTACATGCCTCTGAACTCTCTTACAATGAGGCTCGAAGGCATATTTATTGTTGAGAAACAATGGAAAACCCTTAACATCCAAAAACCTAACCCTAGAAGACGAAACGCCAAACTATGGGCCTCGTTTGGGTAAATTGGTACATCAACTTCCTGGGGTCGTAACTTTCGTATATGATCTCCGCTTGACGTGTACAATAGCTCATTATAAAGATTTATCCGAGCACTACAAATTTTGGAAGAGAAGCATTGGTCTATCTAACATGTTGCTCCAAGATTTCCCAAAAAAACGTCGTTTAGGGCCTCAAAACAGCTCCAGAAGTTCAGGACCCGAAAAACTACTAAAAATAGTAAATTGTGCTACAATTACGGAAACTGAAAAACTGAAAGAGACAGTTGTGGGGCTCTAGATGGGATAGTTGGGTGGCCACAAACATCCACCCGGATCATTCCTCCCCCCTTATGAAGCAATGATCCCCCTTCCGTTTAGTTCCTCCATCTGCTGAACTTGGTCCCTGGTGAGTTGTTCTGTAATCTCTGATGTGTCTAGTAATGGTGGGAAGCATGGTCGAGGGCGGTACACATTGAAAACTTGGTGCAGATGAAGGAATGGAGGAATGTTGTGCTCCAAAGCATTGTTTCGCACAGCCTTGGTAATGCTGTAAGGACCATGTCGGAGTGGTTTGAGCTTCTGATGGGCTCTTGTAAGGTGTTCTTTCGGCATATGTAACCAAACTTTGTCGCCCACTTAAAACTTGTGTGGTGGCCCTCTGGGTGAGAAGAAGTTTTTCCTATGTTCTTTCATGACCGTATTCCTCTGCTACTGTAGTTGCGTGCAGGAACCCTTCACGGGGATCATGGATGTGGTGACGATCTTCCTCTTACTTTGGGAGCGAACCAGATAGAAAATAAATTTCCTAGTCTGTGAGATGAGCTTGTTGCCTTTCTTAGCAATGATCAAAGAGGTGGCAGTAGGTGGGGATACCTCCGGTATCCTGTATAATGAATTACCCAAAGAAATAATAACAACACGAGGCCTTGACTCATACACAGCATGTTGCCTCCACAAGTATGGTTGACCTAATAATACATTGCAAACATCCATAGGTGTAACATCACACAATACCTCGTCTGTGAATGGTTTAATGTTGTAGGGAAGGCGGCACTGTTGGCGAACTAGGAGATCTCATCCTTGGTGAAGCCACCTGATATTATACGTTTCTGGGTGTGGTCTAGTCGGTAGGCCCAACTGCTTCACGACCTATGTTGAAATTAGGTTCTTTTGGCTGCCATTGTCGACAATGAATTGCAGTGGCGAACCCTTCACCCACATCTGTGAGTGGAAAAGACGCTCCCCCTCCTCTGGATCTTTGGGTTCATTCTTTTGGATCTTGGCAGTGGGCTCCACATCAATGATCTGCTTCCCTTTGCCATTCCCCTTGTCGAGTTCTGACTCAGGGTCGGAACATGCATCTAATTCGAAAGCCTTCAACTTAGCTACCAGCGACTGCTTGGTTTGACACTCGTGTTATGAGTGGGACTCTTGTGGAACTCACACCACTTTCCTGTTTCCTTCTTCGACTTTGTGGTGTTGTTCTTTTCTTGCAGCTTCGACGGGTTGTCTTGGGTAACCCCGCCTTGGCTTTGTCCTTTGGTCTTCAGATTTGCAGATCCAAAGTTTCGCTTCTTTTGTTTCAACTTCTCCTCGATTTTGACAATGTATCGGTACGCCGTGCCGAGCTAGGAGATGTTCAGGAACTCCATCTCTTCCTGGATGTACCTGTGTAGGCAGCCGCGGTATTTGAGTACCAAATGTAGCTTAGAATCCTTGATACCCAACTGTGTGTGAAGGGTATGAAAACTGTTTGTGAACTCTGGCACATCTTGGTCCCTTCCTTGTCGCGGCGTGGTCCACTTTATGTATTTGTCCTCATAGATTTTGACAGGGTAGTATTGCTCCTTGACAGCATCCCGAAATGAATTCCAAGTGGGCGCAGCTGAAAATAGTGAGCCTGTACTTTCATCCTTCTACTTGCAGTAGGTTTCCCACTAGTTCTTGATGTGGGGGGCTGCTTTGAGAAGAGAAAAAACAATATTTTCCCAAATCGAAAATTCATGAACAGAAAAAATACCCTTCTAGTAGATTTAACCATTTATCTATGGCATCTGCGTCTATCTGACCCTCGAATATGGGTATTTCAAAATTAACTTGTACCTTAAACAGTGTGGCATTCCCAGAGTAGCTGTTGGAAGATGATGTGTCGCCTCTGGGTAGCCGCTGAAGGATCTAGGCAAAGTTGTCCATCATCGCATTCCTTTGCCACTCGAGAGCTTCTTTGAGCAAGATTTTGATAGGATCTCCTGCCCCCTCGTCTTTCGTTTCATCTGCCATGGTAGGCTATCGGGATTTGCTAGGCTGGTCTTGCAAAGATTCGACCAATTCAAGCCCTAACTCCTTATATCCCGACTTCGTTGGGAACATGCAAAGAAAAACAGAGAAAAAGAAAACCGCTTTGATACCACTAATCCAGATTTAAACAAGAATGCAACAAATTACAGAGATAACCATAAACACAGAGATGCAGCAGAAATAATACTTCATTTCATTAATGTAAAATACTGAAATATGCTTACAAACGGAAATGGAAATAAACGAGTTAGGGCAATGGTAGCTTATCTCTGAGAAGAGATGTGGCGGCTACATGCCTCTAAAATGTCTTACAATGAGGCACGAAGGCCTATTTATTGTTGAGAAACAATGGAAAACCCTTAACATCCAAAAACCTAACCCTAGAAGATGAAATGCCAAACTATGGACCCTGTTTGGGTAAATTGGTACATCAACTTCCTGGGGTCGTAACTTTGGCATACGATCTCCGCTTGATGCGTACCATAGCTCGTTAGAAATATCTACCTGAGCACTACTACTTTGGGGAGAGAAAAATTAGTCCATGGACCATTTTTCTCCTAGATTTCCCAAAAAACATTGTTTAGGGCCTCAAAACGGCTCCAGAAGTTCAGGACCTGAAAAACTGCTAAAAATAGTAAATTGTGCTACAATTACAGAAACTGAAAAACTGAAAGAGACAGTTGTGGGGGTCCAAATGGGATAGGCGGGTGGTCACCAAAATCCACCTGGATCACTCTTGAAGTGTTGTGCAAGAATCAATTATACCTTAGTTCCTAAGTTCCTCGAAAAATAACATTATACTGAGTAAATTCAATCATTGTATGAATTAGACATTTAACCATTTAGTTGAGGATCATCATCATCTTGAAATGGCTTTTGAAAACATCCATTAACACAGTTAATTGAAAATTATGTTATAATAAAATGAATGACAAAACAGTAAGAAAACTAAGCAAATGTGTATTCTTATTACTTCAATCTTAATTCAGTTTGGAAATAGAGTCGTTTTTCTCCACGAAATATCTTAGAAGAATAGGGTTGCACAGTTGTGATTTATCATTATGCTATTGATTAAAAACTGAAATGAAATATCATCCTAATTTAGGGAACAGATTTGCTGAAAATAGAGTAAGGGAAATTGAACTAAAAACAACAAATGAAAAACCTCCTTCAGTGCAGGAGCCCTCTGCAACTGACGTGGCTGGAATGCTAGCTAGTTAAGGATGCACTTTAAACGATCATTGGCAACACGAAATTTGTATTATGAAAAAACCGAAGTCTAAACATAGAGTATCAGCAAAAATCCTAAACTTAACACGTAATTCCTTCTAACTTCTAACTTCTCTCGGTTCCATTGAACCGATATTTAAAGGAAAATAACATAATTGTTTATGAGATAAACTTGCTACAGGTGGCTAATTCTAATTAAATTTAACATGATTTTTTATGCGATAAACTTGCTACAGGTGGCTAATTCTAATTGAATTTAACATGATTTTTTATGCGATAAACTTGCTACAGGTGGCTAATTCAAATTGCAATAGGACTGTTTAAACTTTTGATTCGCTACAGGTGGCTAATTCGAATTAGATTTACAACATAATTGTTAGACTCTTGATTAGCTACGAAAGAGCAAATCAAGAGTCCTACTGCTTTCGGATAACGTACTTTGACTCCATCTCTGACCATGACCTTAGGATTGCTTTTCTATCGATCTGGACCGAGTGAATAGGATAGAATCCATGTGGAGATGATTCTAGAACTTCCCATGTGGCCCAGTTCTTCATTTGACACCTGGAACCTACCAAACCATGAGAGTAGTTACGGAATCCACAGTTAGCTACAGAATAGGCTGTGTTCTGTAGCTAATTTGCAAAAATATATTCAAATAGCAAGAACATGAAAATATAATATGGTGATCATTTTAATGCTTTCCTTAAGACAAAACCTAGCACTTATCATTGATTGGGTCTGTAATCTTATGAGAAAGTGAGGGAAAAAGGTGAGAAAAAAATTTCAAGGAGAGGGTAATTATGAGGTTCAACAAGTGTTTTGTGCAGAGAAACCTTTGCATGTTCTACCAAGTTATGCCACTGACAAGATGATCATGCAAGAGGTCTCATATCACCTGTCCATAGGTTTGTCAACAAGATTGTGTAGGAAGAAGAAAGCGACATGGTCTTCTCTTCCTTTGGTGATCAGGTTATACAAGATTAACAACTTGAACTATGCAGATGTCGAGGTTAAGGAGATAGTGAAATTTGAGTTTGGCACTAAAGGCTTTAATCCATATGATCCCCATAGTATTTGCAAGGACCACTGTGCGAGGGTGTATTTTTCATGGATCCACGGGACATTTCATTGGTCAGAGGAGGACCCATGGAGTTACTTCTATAATGCCTCCAAACTCAATGAACCGGTTAGTATAGCAACAGCTTGGAAGGCTGCTCTGCAAATAGCAGCAACATAAGAAGCAACAACAATAGCAACAATAGGTAACAATCAAGCGCTATGCAAGGGAAGGAGGAAGATTTTTGAGAACCCATAGGCAGATCAAAGTTGCAATATGAAGGCAGATCCTATCACGAAGAAAGCAGCTTTGGTAGCGAAAGCAAAGAGGGAGTAGTGGATAAAGAGAGAACAGCGAAGGAAGAGAGAAAAGCAAAGGTTGCAGGAAGCATAACTTAAGTTGCAGGAGATGGAGAAGAAGTTGAAGGAAAAACAGGAGTTGAGGAGGAGATAAAGAGAAGAGAAGAATAAAGGGTAAGAGGAACAAACGAAAGGCACGATGACAAAGCAAAAAGCGCCCATACATGTTGATGAGTCTGAACAACTAGCAACTAAAGAAGAGGGTGAACAAGTGCAGGATCGGGAGCTTGCTCTACAGATTGAGCAAATGATCGAAGTGACAGACATGGATTTGGAGCAAGAGCCACATAATGAAGGTACTTACCTTATGCCGAGAGCACCAAAGGTCATCTCTTAGTCTCTACCACCTCTAATGTTAGAACCAACCTGAGCAAGCAAGGAGAAGTTGTTCTCCTTGATGATGATCTGATCATGGATGTGTACGATCTATCATTTGACGAGTTGCGGAAGAGGATTGTAGAGGCATGGAGGAAGCACTTCCCGGATGATTACGCATCACCTGCATTCATCAATCTCCTCATTGATCCCGACACTACTAAATTTGTCGATATTTGTCTTACTTCTACTTTTTTTTGTTTTGAAGGGGAATTCTATGAACAAACTTGTGGTGTAGCCATAGGCTCCCCACTATTCCCTATTGTAGCTAATTTGTTTATGGAAGAATTTGAATCAAAATATTTGGCCTCATCTCGATTTAAGCCCAAGCTTTGGAAATATTTGTGGATGACACCTGCGTCATTTGGTCACATGGTCAAGGAAAGTTAGATCTCTTCTTCCAGCATCTCAACAATCAATCCAACTCCATAAAGTTCACTATGGAGTAGGAAGTTGATGGTTTTATGCCTTTCCTTGATGTCCTTATTTCCAAAAAATATGATGGCTCTTTCTCTGACCAGGTATTTCAAAATAAAACTCATACTAAGCAGTATCTTCATGTGAAGTCTCATCATTTCCCTACTCAAAAGTTAGTTGTTCTCAACACACTAACTACTTGTGCATTGAGGATTTCTAACGAAAACCGCCTCTCAAAGAAATACCATCTCCTTAATGTTTTCGTTAATAATGGATATAATAGACATCAAGGGCATAAAGCTTTCCTTAAAGCTAGCCAAGGTCCTAAGGTTAAGAAAGACCCCTCTGATCGGATTTCAAGGGTGCATCTCCCTTTCATCCAAGGGACCACAAACAAGATTGTGAGAATCTTGAAGAAGCATAACGTTCCCTTGTCCTATAGGCATCTTAGCACCATCTGTAGTTCCTTAAAGTCTGTAAAGGACCTGATCGACCCCAAGGATATGAAGGGTGATTATGTTATCCCTTGTTCTTGTGGAACACCATACATTGGTGAAACAAGTCCCTCTATAAATCAAAGGATTAACGAGCATGCAGTCGACATCAAGCATGGGAGGACTTGCTCTTTAGCTTTGGCGGAACATGTGGATAAGAAAAAGCATCACATATGCATTGAGGAGGCCTAGGTAATTGCGAAGATTTCTCACTTTCATCACCGGAAATTTAGGGAGACCATTGAACTTGAAAGGAGGGCTAGCAATCTTAATAGGGATGATGGCTGGAAAATCAGCAGGTGTTGGATCCCTACCCTTTCCTCTTAGCATTTCTTTATCCTTGTGGTTTTTTTTATTTCTTTGTTTTCTTGAGGATGAACCACATTAGTTGGTTCGAAATGTCAACCCAATAATATTGATGTGATTAATCCGAAAGACATGTTTACTAGTTTTAAAATTATTTTTAGATTTCTACCCCCAAGGTTTTGTGAATCATCTTTGGTCCCCTTTCCTCTGTTATTTTTTGTCCCTTTAGTTGTTTTTCCTTTAATTTTATTTATTTTTATTTTCGACCTTTTGACTTTGGATGGAATTAGGATTTTATAATTTTTTTTTTTTAGATTTCTTTTATTAATCTTTTCTATTAAAATATTTATGTCCCATTATCTTTAGTTTATTTATTTTTCCATTTATAGTTTATCTATTATAAATTATCCCATGCCTCATATTGAGGATTGGGTAAAATCCCATCATTATTCCTTATATATTTTATTTTTTTGAATATTAGTTTTTTCCTATCCCTTAGTCAGAGTCAAACACAGCTTCCAATTTATATATTAAAATAATATCTTAAATATATTTTATTTTATTAATTGTATTACTATATAAATAATCCTTTACCTAATTTATGGCCTATTCAAATGTAGTTGTTTCAATTTAGCCGTTGGAATGATTTGATTCTCTATTTAACTTGTTGCCATGATCTGATTCTTCATCTTGTCCTAACGATGAACCACACTAGTTGGTTCGAAATGCATCGATAAATGAATCTTTATAGAATTGAGACTTCTGTGATCCATAATATGCTAGTGAGAATAATTTCGGCAAAATCACATAAAAAATCATTTGTCAATGCGTTTCGAACCAACCAGTGTGGTTCATCGTCAGGACAAGTTGAAGATCCAATCTGAGCGATAAGTTAAATAGGGACAACAGGCCATTCCAACAGCTATATTTTACCGAGTAATGGATAAACAAGACCTCTAACGGCTAGGTTTGACCAAGGCCCAGGGGGAGGGATCAAGGTTGTTAAAAAAAAATTAATTAAATTATTTATATTGTTAATAATATTATTCATATAAATTAATAAGAATAAATATTAGGAGATAATTCTATTAAGAATAATATATTAATATTAACGATCTTAATCTTATGGTAAATCCCAGATTTAAGTGACCATTGTCTAATATAGATATTAATAATATTATATAAAAACGCATTATTACTATTATTAAAAGTAAAAATTTAAATTTAAAGCAAAAAAAATGAACAAATATAATTGAAATTAAGAGAATTTTTTTTAAGTTTAAATTAATATATAAAAAAATAATATTTATATTACTATTACTATTATGATATAGTAATAATAATATAAACTAATATCATATTACTAATATGATATAATAATAAATATTATTATTATTTTAAAAAATTAATAGTAATATTATTATTATTATTAACTTTTAGCTATTATTACTAGCTTATAATCTGAATAATTTTATTAAAAGACTAATATTATTATTAGTGCTACATTTTTGTATTATTTATAATTGTTAATGAAAATAGCGATAATGTTATAACTTTTATTATAAGGTTAATTTCTTTTTCTAACTCAATGGTAAAAAAATATTTTAATAAGAAAATTGGCCGAGGGTGAAAAATTCATTTATTACTAATTATAATAAAATTATATTAAAGAGTAATACAATATAATTCAAACCTGATCAAGGGAAGATAAAAGATAACACGGAACAAAGGAAAGTAGGGATGAAGAGGTTAGGAAGAAAGGGCTGGGATCCAACAACTACTAATCTTCCAGTCGTCATCCCTATTGAGATTATTAGGCCTTTTCTCGATTTCAAGGGCTTCTTTAAACTTTCGATGGTGAAACTGCGCAACTTTTGCAATGGCACGAGCCTCTTCTATACAAACATGATGTTTAGTCTTCTCGGCATGCTCTGCAAGGGCCGAGGACTTGGCCCTTCCATGCTTTAAGTCTGTCAAGTGCTCATTAATCCTTTGATTAATAGAACGACTAGTCTCAGCAATGTATGGTGTCCCACAGGAACAAGGAATGACATAGACACCCTTCATGTCTTTAGGGTCGACAGGATCTTTTACAGATCTCAGGGAGCTACAGATGGTATTAAGAGGTCTAAAAGTCGCGGGGACATTGTGCTTCTTAAGAATATTGGCAATCTTGTCAGTGTTCCCTTGGATGTAAGGTAGGTGAACCCCCAGGACCCGGTCTTTAGGATCTTTATGGACTGAAGGCTCCTTTCTGGCCTTGAGGAAGGCTTTCTGACCCAGGTGTCTACTGTAACCATTTTTAACAAAGACATCTAGGAGATGAGCCTTCTCCTTTTCCAAGCTCTTTTCATCACATATTCTTAAAGCATGAGTAGCAAGCGTGCTGAGAACGCCCAATTTCTGAGCAGGGAAATGATGGGAGCTAGCATGGAGATATTTATCAGTATGAGTCTTCTTCCTAAATACCTGGTGGGAAAAGGAACCATCCATATTCTTAGAGACGATAACATCCAGGAACGGAAGACAACCATTGACTTCCTTTTTCATAGTGAATTTAATGGCGGAGGATTTATTATTGAGATGACGGAAGAAAATATCCAACTCAACATGACCATGAGACCAAACGACATTTGTGTCATCTACAAATATCTTCCATAGCTTCGTTAAGAGACAGGCGGAGGCCAAAGCTTTGGACTCAAAATCCTCCATAAAAATATTAGCGACAATAGGGGACAGGGGGGATCCCATGGCAACCCCACAAATTTGCTCACAGAACTCTCCTTCGAAGCTGAAAAAGGTGGAAGTAAGGCACAACTCAACTAACTGAGCGGTATCAGGGTTAGTGAGCTTGTTGATAACCTCCATGGCCTCATTGATGGGAATACAATTGTATAGGGAGACCACGTCAAAACTTACCAAAATTTCCTCGGGTTCAAGCTTAATTCTCTTAAGATCATCAGCAAATGATGCAGATTCTTTGACGAAAGACTCCATGCGACCAACCAAGGGTCTAAGCTTCAAGGCGAGGAATTTGGCAAGGAAGTAAGTAGGACCACCAATGGTATTGACAATGGGTCTCAAGGGAACCCCCTCCTTGTGGACCTTTGGAAGGCAGTAGATCCTAGGTGTAATGGGGTTGCCCTCTATGAGTATCTAGGATAAGCTATTAGTGGAATTACAAGCCTTGATCGCAAGAGCTACTGCTCTAGAAACCTTCTTAAGAGGATTTTTGGAAAGCTTTTAACAGCTTCCACTATTGCAAAGATGATGTAACATCTTGTTTCGGTAATCCTCTCTGTCAAGGATGACTTTCACCGAAAAATATTTCTCAGAAAAAAGGGTGATAGTGTCAGACACTATGCAGCATCCAACCGCCCTTCCCAAAGCTAGCTTGGCCTATGCATGAGAAACAATATCAAACGTTAAGTACCTAATGGCCAAGAATGAACAATTGCAAAGAACTGTAGGCTTCCAGGCAAGAGGTAGAACAACTCTAAGCATCATCATAGAATGTTGTTTTTGTAATGGGGGAGATGAGGAAAGTGATACTTGTTGAAGTATCAACACTTGAGACTACCATGCGGAAGCTCTATGACAGATTTGTCACCATGCATAAAGAAATTGCCTGTATGTAGGGCCTACATCAGCAGAGCAAAGAGCTTGTTTAAACTCTCAAAAACATACATGTTTCCATCGCCCATGTGCAACAATGGACAATGTAGTACAAAGGGGCCCCGCTTCACTTAGCCAAGAAAATGAAACCACAAGTAGAGATGAAGAAAGCAAATATCTGGATGTTGATCTAGAACTACAAGCAGCTCGCCCCATTCATCAGTAACATACATGCCTCATATGCATGGTTGTACAACAGTTTGGATGTCATGGTGAGAACGCAAAGGATCCCATCAATCGGTTCCCTCACTGAGGCTAGACCCAAGAACCAAGTCTGGCTAGAGCTCGATGAGTACATGGATAAGCTAAGGCGAGAGGCCACCAGGGAAGACTTGGAGCTTAGTGCACATAACATGCAGAAGTACATTGGTGGTCCTTTCATGGTCAACACTATGTTTCACATGCTTTAGAACGAGTTGGATACATGTTCCAAGACCATATACCCAGATGCCATGGAGGCAAGAGTCTACTATCAGAAAGATGCCATCACACAGTACCAAGTTTGGCATCAATATGTGACCGAGAAGCACCAAGTGGAGGTTGTCAAGTTGGCCTTTCCCCAAACTTCGAAATCATATTTTCTCTTGTTAGGTTGTCTCTAGCCTATCTTGTCTTACATGGGTACATGTGGAAAATGTAATATTATTTGTAAATATGTTGTAATTGAAATTCCAAGTGTCAATAGTGGAATTTGAAAGGTCATCATGTTATTTCATGAGTTACTTGTAGGGAAGTTGAAGAGTCATGAGGGTAGTCAAAGAGTCACAAAGGGGAATGTCAAGGGTCACCCCACCCTTTGTTATAAATAGATCATCATAACTCATAGAACAAGCTTTTGGGAGCCAAGATTTTGGCTAGTCTTAGGCTTAGAAAAGGCTTGGGAGTATTGTGATGAGCCTTGGCTTCTCCATAGCGTAGAGCGAATATACTTCTTTGGAGGAGCAGGTGTTCTTGACTGTCAATAGGGGAATTTTGAGGTCTAAAATGGGCCTCCTAAGAAAAATGTACAACCAAAATAAACTTTATAAGAACCAATAGGATTCAAGATGATGATGTCAACCATGGGGGTTGATTCACCATTTTTTGAGTAAAAAAAGTAAAAAGATTAAAAATTAATAAAATAATAAAACTACTTTTTCAACTAGTATTTTCAACTTATGTCCCTAAAGTTTTACTCAAATTTCGAGTGGGAGTTCTCCTTGGATGCAAAATTTAATTCCTCATCCAAGGATTACCCATGTTGCATACTTTCGATGGACCCTGCTACACAAAAAATGAGAAATACATGAAAAAACATGATTGCAATCACGTTTTTCATGTATTTCTCATTTTTCATGTAGCGGGATCCATCGAAAGTGTGCAACATGGGTACTCGTTGGATGAGGAATCAAATTATGCATATAACAAGTTTTTCTTCTCGAAAATTGAGTAAACCCATAGAGAGATAAGTTGAAAATACGAGTTTAAAAAAAAATAATAGTTTTCTCTTTTTTCCCTCTAAAATTTGATGATGTAATCTACTCTTATTTTATTATTTCCACTATTATCTTATAATTTCCTTAGGAGGCCCATTTTAGACATCAAAATTCCCCTAATGAATGTTCCATTATTGGGGCTAATGGTCGTCAATGGTGTATGTATGGATGGAACTTTCACTTATAATAATAATATCATAGCCAACAAGCTTTCATGCATATGTTGTTATTGTAGTAGGAATATTTTGGTTGCTTTAGCATTATATGTCGTTTAACTTACACATTTTCTTATGAACTACTTTATATGCAATTGTACGAATCTTGTTGAGTGCATGTTATTGGATTAACTCATCACTTTAATTTGTAGACTATTATGCATTTTAGCTTTTGATGTCATTCCGCTCATGTGTTCCTTTCAAGTTGCGTACTATTATAGGCTTCTAAGGGATGCGCTTCATTTCCCCTTCGTGTGATATAATCTCCATGCATCACACTTGACTCTCTGCAGGGTTGCATGCTTTCTCTCACCCAAAGTTATCGTACTTACCTCTGTGCACTACCGTGGTCAAGGAATTACAGTACCACCCACTGTTGGGATTCCTACTCCAAACGATTTGAGGTTTAGTTGGGACTTTATGGTGAAGTAAAATTATAAGGGCATACACGAACGAATTCCTCTAGCCCAATAATGGGTCTAGCCACAACAGATGCATTCTATGAAATATTTCCTTAGGTTAGAACCAACCAAGAGGGCCTATCTCTTGGTCGCTCATCCTGTATGATGATGTCCTCGCTTGCTCGCTCCAACAATCTCTCGATTCCTTCTTCAAGCTCCTGAAACAAGTAAACAACAATGACACACAAACATAATAATAGGCGAATTGCAATTCAACCTACTTAATAAGTCAAGAATCATTAAGACACGAATATGTAATATTACAAAACATGTAGGAAATCAATCGATAGTTGCATATATTAATATTCAAAGAGAGATTACAACCATTCGTCTTCACCTCGCAATCTTCCTCAGACAAGACAAGGTTCCCACACACTTTTGCTAGCGCTTCATGATGGCTTCAAACAACGATAGTTTAAAGACTCTTCCCTTTAGGCTTCACTCCAAACCAAACACACTTCTCCTTCACACAACTAGATGGCTACAACTAGTAATATCTTGCTTGTCTAAAATAGTATATTCACACTCAGCCAAAACTCTAACTCTGACTTTCACACTAGTCTGTGCTTGGGAAGAAGGGAGGTTTATTTGGGAAATATGGATGGGATATGGATCCTCTTCTCATGGGAGAAGGACTTGTCCCTTGAGGTAGTTCCATCATTATAGGGGAAAGGATCCCAAACTATCATCCTCGACCCCATCTAGCCAAACCATTTACCAAACTTCCATTATGGAGCTTCTAGAGATGGAAGCTTCGATTCTAATTTAAAAAACTTTCCATAACAGGACCTGCACGACTAGAACACCGCTCAGTCGTACCGATCAACGCAGGGAATAATACTAATCTCTGCACATCGGCGCGGGGGAGACAAAGGTCATTAGCGCCAGTCTTGTAAATTGGGCAAAACAGAAGTTTTAGGGGAAATGGTGCAAAAGGGAAATGATCTGTTCATGAAGAGGGACATAATGGGAGTTTCTCCATGAAGGCAAAGCATGCGGGATTCACTGTAGCGTTCCTCTAGGATCAAGGAATGGGGAGTACAGGGACAGTGACAAAATGTTGTGTAACAAATGCCCCCTAAAGCGTGAAGGTTGAGCCGAACTGAGGGATGAAATGCTTTATAAACCAGTGAACTAGTTTGTCGTCGGGAAACCTACAAGCAAGTATAGATACATATACATAAACTGATATCTCTGTCAAATGATACATGAATCATGTCATGGACGCAGCCATCCAGAGAATGATCATGTAAATGGATCCAGGTATGCGCGCAGCCATCTGTCAAAGAGGATCATAATGAAACTGAGGTATGGTCACAACCATCCAATAATAAGAAGGATCACATATGATAACTCATGGTCTGGTCACAGCCAGCCATCTAAAAGAGACATGCATATCATCATAACCATGTCACACCACTTCACAACCTGGACCGCAAGAGTTAATGATGTAAATTTTTAACAAGTGTGAGAGATACCACTGATGGACTGCTTGTTGGTTCTAATGACAATCTTCCTAGTTTGTTCGAAATATCTTCTATGTCTTCGCCTCGGTCTCTTGTCAACTCTCTGTCTTCATCAGTCATTAAATCAACAACTCCTTTACTGTGTAAAATTTACAAGGCCTTCAATTCAGATTGGGATTAGATGCCTTTACATACAAAACTATGCCTGAGATTCAAAGGATCTGCTATACAATAATTTTAACTTAACCTCATGCTATAACTGCAAATTGTTATGAGGGATATCCATGCAACAATATACGCACAGCAATGGTGGAAACTTATAATCCAACTGTCATTAATTTGTAAACATTCCGCACACAACAATTGCAATGTACGCACTACAGTCCTTCATAAATTAAACAATGCACATACAATTGTGCGCACAGCAGGTCAACGCACACCACAAATTTCAAAACTATAACATTATAATAATACTCAACCGGAATTGTGTTTACGGTGCGCTCTCAACACTATACACAGGTTTTTATAGCGGTTCAATACCACGGTGTTGTCAACACAATTCCACCCTACAGTTCTGTTGTCCACACGAAACCTGCATACTTCTACCGATGGATGCACAGTATTTAGAAATTACAACAGCATACAACACATTTCTATCAGTTTTCAATTGGAATTATGAGCGCACAGTGGTTATAAAATCCACAGGTATACAATACAATTGCTATAAGGATAGCGCACGCACAGCGGCAATTAAACGCACATCCAATCCCTTTTTTTTTTTATTAGCAATACCAAAACAGTCTTTACATAAGGCCGCATAGAAAATATAACAAAACATTCATTACATAGCCATATTCCGCCCACAGAAACGCGCCCTCTTCATTCATAATCCAAGACACTGTTTTCCCATTGAAGAGCTGCGAATTCCATTCATTCTTCCTAGTGTTCATGCACACAATAGATTCCTAATTCTGGAGTTCTAGAGGAAATCTTTCCTCCTTAGCGGCTAAGTTTTTACATCTTTTTCCTTTTTTATCCATAGCTGCCTTATTACAAAAGCAGTCACATATAGAAAAAGTAGCAATACATAGTAAATTGAGATTTTCTTTGTTTTTTTTAACAACTAATCTAGCATGCCTTATTCTAAGCCTATCTAGAAAAGATGGCATGTTTTATTCCTTATCTATTTTCTAAATATAACTAAAAAGACATAGAAACAACAGGCAAAGGATCCCACTCCTTGCCTGTAGATTTTTTTTTTATTTTTTGGAATAATCAGAAGATTTTTCCTCCGAATCAGATGCTCCTGCATCAGACTCCTGAGGACAAAATTCTTCATGGGCTCCTGTCCATGAGCTGGTCTACAGATTTGCCCAGTTTTTGTAGAACATATTCTGTAACCCAAGTAGCTTCAGTGATTGGTTGTCCTTTCCATTTGACCAGATACTAGAAGTATTCCCGTCTCCTTGTTTTCTCGTGCACCTTCTTGTCTAGAATTCTTTCTGGCTGTAAATTCCTTGTTGTGGGCAGCTGTTTTACCCAGTTAATCTCTGTAGTCTCTTGATCCTGTATTGCATCATCTGTAGCTTTGTCATATTTATACAAGTCTGCAACATTAAAAATTGGTGATATTCCCACACCAGGTGGCAATTCAATCTCATAAGCGTTTGCAGAGAACTTCCTTAGTATCTTGCATGGTCCAATTTTCTTAGATTTTAACTTATTATATTCACCTTTTGGAAATCTCTCCTTTCTGAGATGTGCTAAAACCAATTCTCCAACTTCAAAATTCATTTCTCTTCTCTTCATGTCTGCTCTGGTTTTGTACTTGATGTTGCTATCTTGCAACTGTTGTTTCACCTGTTCATGTATTGATTGCATTCTGGAAGCAAAGTCTTCACCTTCTGCACTCCTCATTTCTTCTTTCCCCAAATTTCTTAGTTCAGATATTCCTCTAGGATGCATTCCATAAACAATATGGAATGGACTCTGTCTTGTACTCCTGTTTGGTGAATCATTATATGCATACTCAACTTGTGGCAATTCTTGATCCCATTGTTTTGGATGCTCTGCAGTAAGGCTCCTCAAAAGATTGCCTAAACTTATGTTCACAACTTCAGTCTGTCCATCAGTCTGAGGATGATAGGCTAAGCTGAAACTTATCTTAGTTCCCAACTTCTTCCATATTGTTCTCCAGAAATGTCCCACGAACTTTGAATCCCTGTCTGAAACAATGCTTTTGGGCAATCCATGCAATCTTACAATTTCTTTAAAAAACAAGTTAGCAATGTGAGAAGCATCACTAGTTTTATAACAGGGAATAAAGTATGCCATTTTTGAAAATATATCTACTACAACAAAGATTGAATCATACCCTCTTTGAGAATTTGGCAATCCCAACACAAAATCCATGCTTATCATATCCTAAGGCCTATCTAGAATGGGCAATGGAATATACAATCCGGTATTCTGGCTTCTTCCTTTTGCATACTGGCAAACCTTACAATTTCTTACATACTTCTCTACCTCAGATTTCATTCTTGGCCAGAAATAAAACCTGTTGAGTTGCTCCAAAGTCTTCTCTGTACCAAAATGTCTTGCAAGTCCTCCACTATGCTTTTCTTTAATTAAATTTTCCCTCATTGAACAGACTGGTATGCACAGCTGATTTTTCTTGAATAACAAACCATCCTGTAGAAAATAATCCAACCACTTGCTCCTATCTGCCAAAGCCGGATTCCTACAAGCTTCAAATGCCTCCTTAAAATCTGAATCATTTTCATATAACTCCTTAAGAAAATCAAACCCCACCACTTGGATTTGACTTTCCTCCAACAAAACATTCCTTCTACTTAAGGCATCTGCAACTTTGTTTGACTGTCCAGTTATATGCTTCAACACAAAATGAAAGCTTTGAAGATATTCTACCCATTTAGCATGTCTCTGGCTGAGCTTTGGTTGCTGCATGATAAACTTCAATGCATGGTTATCTGAATAGAGAATAAATTCTTTTGACATCAAATAATGTCGCCACTTCCTTAATGCCTGCACAACTGCATAAAATTCCTTATCATAAGAAGAATATTTCCTTTTTGCATCATTTAGCTTTTCACTGAAATAAGTTATCGGTCTATCTTCTTGGCTCAAAACTCCTCCAATTGCTTCTGCGCTGGAATCACACTTAACTTGAAAGGTTTTGTTAAAATCAGGAAGAACCAAAACGGGCTTTTCAGTTATTTTCTTCTTTAACATCTGAAAATTTCTCTCTGCTTCAACAGTCCACTTAAATGGTTGTTTATCTTTTTTTATGGTCTCAATAATAGGTGCATTAATCTTACTAAAATTCTTAACGAATTTTCTGTAAAAACTAGCAAGACCACGAAAACTCCTTACCTCAAAAGCACTTTTGTGTGAAGGCCACTCCACAATTGCTTTGATCTTTTCTGGATCCATCTTTAATCCTTCAGCTGAAATCACAAATCCCAAGTACACCAACTCCTCTTTCATGAATAAACATTTCTTCAGGTTCAACAATAATTTTTCTTTTTGTAGCTTCTACAGGACATAATTTAAATGCCTCAAGTGCTCCTCCTTAGACCTGCTATAGACTAATATATCGTCCAGATATACTATTACAAATTTACCAATGAATTCTTTAAGAACTTCATTCATAAGTCTCATGAATGTACTTGGTGCATTGGACAACCCAAAAGGCATCACTTTCCATTCATATAACCCTTCATTGGTCTTAAAAGTGGTTTTCCACTCATCCCCTTCTCTTATCCTTATTTGATGATACCCGCTTTTAAGATCTAATTTGGAAAAATATTTTGCACCAGACAAGCAATCCATTAAGTCTTCAATTCTAGGTAGCAGAAATTTGTACCTGATTGTGATTTTATTAATGGCTCTTGAATCTGTACACATTCTCCAGCCTCCATCTTTCTTTGGGCTCAGCACTGTTGGCACCGCACAAGGACTCAAGCTTTCTTTGATTAACCCCTTGTCAAGCAATTCTTGCACCTGTTTCTTAATTTCTTCATTTTCTGCAGGAGTCATTCTATATGCTGCTTTGTTAGGAAAGCTTGCTCCATGAATTAAATCTATATGATGACTAATTCTTCGAATGGGCGGTAACTCATTAGGCAAATCATCAACAATAATATCATAATAATTCTCCAACATTTCTTGAATTTCAATGGGTAAATCAAAAACTTTGGTGGAAGTCATGATTACCTTGGGCTTGCAAATTACAACATAGCTTACCTCATTTTCTTCCATCTGCTTCAAATACTCCTTTCCTCCAAGTAACAGAGTTTTTGGATCTGTCTTTTATCCCGGTCCACCTTCTTCTGGTAGAGGCAATAATGTATGATTAACACCATCTTTCTCAAACTTGTAGGTGTTTCTTTTTCCATCATGCATGGCTCCTCTGTCATATTGCCAAGGCCTTCCCAGCAATATGTGACACACGTCCATAGGCATCACATCACAAACCACTTTATCTTTGTACTTGCCCACTTGAAATTCCAATTCACACTGTTCACTTACCAGTAGCTGATGTCCCTTTTGTAACCATGACACCTTATACGGTGTTGGGTGCCTCCTTGTCTTCAGCTTCAATTTCTCTACTACTTCTGTAGAAACCAAGTTATCAGTGCTGCCACTATCAATGATCATCTAGCAACATTTCCCTTGAACTTTGCATATTGTCCTGAATAAAGTTTTCCTTTGTGGCGGTTCAGTCACCTTCTTTGCTGATTTAATCAAAACTTTATTAAGTACCAGAGATTCTCCGCTCTCTGGTGTGTTTTCTTCTTCTGGTACTGCTGTCACTGGTGCCTCTCCCTCAGTTCGAGCAACAATTGCATTTCTCTACCTTACTTCTGCATTCTCTAGGCACTCAAAAGCTCGGTGTCCCAGTTTGTTACACCTGTAACATCTTATTTCTCTGCCTCTTCCTCTGTCTCCTCTTCCTCTGGAAAAACTCCCTCTGCCTCTTGCATCACCTCCTCTGGGTGCATGCGGGGTTGAGCTACTACTAGCTCCATCTTTAGGTGTTGTAGACCTTCCTCTACCACCTTGACTTCCTTTCCCTCTGAAAGTCCCTCTCCCCCTGGCAGACTGCTTCCTCATGAGTTTTTTTTCAACCTTCAGTGCTATCTGATAGGCTTCCTCTACTGTTTTTGGAGACAGTAAACTTATTTCATCCTGAATGTCCATTCTGAGGCCATCCATATATCTAGCCACTTTTTCATCTGTGTCTTGGGCTTCTCCAGCTCTTATACTCACCTTATAGAACTCTTTTGTATACTCTTTTACTGTCAAAGCTCTCTGCCTGAGATTTTTCATTTGCCTAAACAATGTCTGTTGATAGTTACTGGGCAAAAATTTACCTTTTAGCTTTGCTACCATCCTGCTCCAATTCTTGATTGGCTGCTTGCCCAGTCTCCTCCTTTCCGCTTGCACACCATCCCACCAGAGCGTTGCATGGCCTTTTAGTTTGGTGACAGCAAACTTTACCTTCTTCTCATCTTTTGTTTCTTCATAATCGAAGAATTTTTCCATGTTATTAATCCAGTCGATTAATTCTTCTGGATTCAGTCCTCCTTGGTAGACCAGCACTAATTGATTCCAAGGCCTGGCTGTGGATTTCAACACTGACTGAAAGAGCCTCATCTCAGGAGGAACCTCTACAGCTTCCTCCTCAGTAGCTTCAACTTTGGGTTCACTCACATCTCCATCATCTATGTTCCTGCCGGAGGTTAGCGCATCCAATCTAGCTCGCAGCTCTTCTATATCTTCCCTCAATTCGACATTCTCAGCAGGTCGTCCTCTTCCACCACGTCCACATCCTCGTCCTCTTCCAACCCTAAAAGCCATCCTTCTATTGCTCCTGAGATTTAATTCAACGCCAGTTGTTGGCTCTGATACCACTAATGATGGACTGCTTGTTGGTTCTAATGACAATCTTCCTAGTTTGTTCGAAATATCTTCTATGTCTTCGCCTCAGTCTCTTGTCAACTCTCTGTCTTCATCAGTCATTAAATCAACAACTCCTTTACTGTGTAAAATTTACAAGGCCTTCAATTCAGATTGGGATTAGATGCCTTTACATACAAAACTATGCCTGAGATTCAGAGGATCTGCTATACAGTAATTTTAACTTAACCTCATGCTATCACTACAAATTGTTATGAGGGATATCCATGCAAAAATATATGCACAGCAATGGTGGAAACTTATAATCCAACTGTCATTAATTTGTAAGCATTCCGCACACAGCAATTGCAATGTACGCACTACAGTCCTTCATAAATTAAACAATGCACATACAATTGTGCGCACAGCAGGTCAACGCACACCACAAATTTCAACACTGTAACATTATAATAATACTCAACCGGAATTATGTTTACGGTGCGCTCTCAACACTATACATAGGTTTTTATAGCGGTTCAATACCACAGTGTTGTCAACACAATTCCACCCTACAGTTTTGTTGTCCACACGAAACCCGCATACTTCTACCGATGGATGCACAGTATTTAGAAATTACAACAGCATACAACACATTTCTATCAGTTTTCAATTGGAATTATGAGCGCACAGTAGTTATAAAATCCACAGGAATACAATACAATTGCTATAAGGATAGCGCACGCATAGCGGCAATTAAACGCGCATCCAATCCCCTTTTTTTATTAGCAATACCAAAACAGTCTTCACATAAGGCCGCATAGAAAATATAACAAAGCATTCATTACATAGCCATATTTCGCCCACAGAAACGTGCCCTCTTCATTCATAATCCAAGACACTGTTTTCCCATTGAAGAGCTGCGAATTCCATTCATTCTTCCTATTGTTCATGCACATAATAGATTCCTAATTCTGGAGTTCTAGAGGAAATATTTCCTCCTTGGTGGCTAAGTTTTTACATCTTTTTCCTTTTTTATCCATAGTTGCCTTATTACAAAAGCAGTCACATATAGAAAAAGTAGCAATACATAGTAAATTGAGCTTTTCTTTGTTTTTTTTAACAACTAATCTAGCATGCCTTAGTCTAAGCCTATCTAGAAAAGATGGCATGTTTTATTCCTTATCTATTTTCTAAATTTAACTAAAAAGACATAGAAACAGCAGGCAAAGGATCCCACTCCTTGCCTGTAGATTTTTTTTTTTTATTTTGTGGAATAATCAGAAGATTTTTCCTCTGAATCAGATGCTCCTGCATCAACCACCAATAATGAAGATGGCCCTCAAGGTACCATCAACATAATTAACGGAATGTGAATACAAGAACTGAACTCAAACACCTGTGAAATCACTCAATCAAAAGCCAATGATGTGATATTGTCCTCGAGTGCGAAGAACTTGCCATTAGGGCATGCAAGCTCTAAGGTACTATAAGGGAGTCTCTCAGTCAACTTCCCGGATAATGAGTTGAAGTCGACGGAAAGTGACTGTGTCAAAAGAGGGCCATAGTGAATCCCACATCATCGATGCGAGATGAGAGGATGCGAAATGATTTTGGATGATACAGAGAAATAGAGGTAAGTGTAACTGCAGAAGTACAACTCTTGAACATATCGGCAACACAACTAGAAGTTTGGCAGCTTTTGGATCCATAGGATCAGTGGTCATGATGATGTGGCAGAGATCAAATGGCAGGAAAAAATGAACGGCCCAAACCCAGGAAGGTCAAAAATGCAAAAGAGGATGTCTCAACCTGACAAGAAGCAAAGAGTGTCATGTTCAAGAGTAAGCTGCCGACACGACTCGATAGATTTCCAAATTTTCCCCCACCATTTCTGGCAAGTACCCCAATTATTTTTTAATCGCAAGCTTAAAGGGGATAACATATGCTTGCACTCTAAGTTCATCCTTCGGATGAATCCGACCTAGTAAGTTTAACAAGCCCTAGGAAGGAGAAGCTCGTGTTTGTCATGGTGACGACTCTGATGTTGTTTAATAGTTTAATGTGTCCGAAAAAGGTGTAACTCAGTATCTTTTTCATGTTTAGAGAGTTTTAAAAAGACACATAAAAGAAAACTCCACATGGTCCCTTTTCGTACATTTGTGTTTCTCGAGCCTGAAAAGGTAGAAAACAATACTTGAGGGAACCGCTTGACCATTTCAGTCAAGTAGTACCTTTTTCGTAAATAGTGCCTCCCAGCCTGAAAGGGGTAAACTTATGTTGAGTGCACGACGTTTCGTATCCATTAACGAGTTTGAAATGACAAGCGCTCGGCCATCTTTTAGTTTTTAAAGGGTCGGAAAAGAGTTGAAAGCAAACCCCCCATTTTTATTCTCTTCAACGAGTCAAAAAGGGAAAAATACTCGACGATATTTTCATACGAGTTTAACGAGTCGAGAAAAGAGCTGAAATATGACTCATCGCCATCGTCAAACACATGTCGCTGCACAAATAAGGCAAAGTGTATTATCAAGTCCTTGAGGAAAAATAGGTCAAAAATATTTACAAAACCTGGTATTTTCATAAAAAAATGAATAAAAGGGGAAAAGTAAATATATTTTTACCATTTACTATCTTACCTTTGCAGTGAAGACTTTTTACCCACTTTTGCCCTATTTTTTTGGAGCAGATTGCGGGAGATCCGGGAGCTCAATTGATGAGCCATCAGTTCCAGGTAACAGCCGAAGCCCTAAGCTCCATTTTCATGCCATTCGTTTCTGTTTTTAGCCATTTTTTAGGATTTTTAGGGAGGTTTTTGAGAAATAGCCCTCGGTCGGCATGATTTTCGGGCACGGGATCACGTCGGCCGAGGGTTATTTGCACAACCACCCGTGCCAACTGGTGCAACTGTTTTGAAATCAGTCGCGCCAACCTCGTGAAAGGGGAAAAATCAATTTTCCTCGGGAACTGACCGTTAAAACTTGAATTTTATGTGTCAAAATTGATGATTGACTCAAATAAATAGCTTTTGCGGGAGAGAAATTGCTAAAAATGGTGGATTGGAAGGAAAGAGAACACGAAGATGTGGACACCCAGGCAATGAATGATCCAAATTTCCTGGAGGCTCTGAGGGCTTGCAAGCTCCTCAAAATTTTCCTTACACCAGGGATGCAGGCCCAGCTCGAATTACTTCGATACTTAATATGCCTTCAGGACATCAATCATGAGATTTTTGTCATTGGAGACCAGGAGCTGGAGTTGACAACTTCAGATATCTACTTCATCACTAGACTGTCTCGCAGAGGTGAGCCAGTGAACTTGTATGGGTCAGATCCAATCGGGGCAAGCATATCTTCCCTACTTGCCGAGCATTGTCTTGAGGCCCTGAAATCCAAAAGTGGGAAGATCGAGATTTCTAGTGTGCGGGATTTGAGACTGAGGGTGCTTCTGTTGACCATCAACAGAGTGGCGGGATCCCAGGCGGAACATGAGCCTAACAAGTCAAAGTTCCTTTACACTATTGATTATACAGCTCCTACGATCTTCAACCGGGCAAAGGCCATGAAGATGAACATCAAGTGCCAGTTGTCTAAGGCCAAGGCGGGAAATCTGAAGCAATTTCGGTTTGGATCAGTACTTGTGACCTTTTTCCTAGAACGAGTGCCATTGTTTTGGTCTCAGTTGACTGAGGTTGATCCTCCTACACCATGCAATCTGTGGATGGCCTGCTAGAGTCGTTTGATGCCCAAGATCACTGGGGGTCAGCAGATGTCCTATCGAACTGAATTCTTTTCATGGCTACGACGACATAAAATCATCGTGGAGGATTAGCTATACAGTGGCACTGATTTCCGTGGAGACCCGGTTATGCCCTTTCCAGATGGGAAGGACTTTGATGACGAAGGTAAAAACCAAATAGAATTATTTTTTTTATGTTTTTTTAAATTGTTTTTTGTATATGCATGCTTATAACATTTCGCTTGTGTATGCAGATGTTGGACCAGAGCGGCGAGCCGGGATGTCCTCAATATCCAGGCGCTACCCCCGTCCTATTGATGTTGTTGCCCCTTATCAGGAAGGGAGCGATAACGAGGAGGAGATTGCGAGGAACCTTGAGGGGTTGACTCATGGTATCTCGTAGTATGCGCGGATAAGAGACATGCCTCAGCGGTACCAGAGGCACACAGTGGGAGTCTCAGATTAGATCTGCCGATTGCTGAGTCCCGTTGTACGAGTTGTCTCATGCTATCATGACCACCATGTTGAGTAGTTCCTAGGTCCAACACTTACATATTTTTTGAGGTTTGCATGCCACGGACGTTCGAGGCCTGCAAGCCACCAATGTTATTATGGACATACATATTATTTTTTGGGGTTTTGATGTATCAAATATTCTCACATATATATATGTTGTATTTTCCTGTTTATTATGGTACAAATGGTTTGTCTTATCTTTTGCAAGTTTTGAAAATGTCTATCCGACACATAATTAGCTAATGCATTTTTAATGTATTCATACGTCTAGGAATATGATGATATGTAATATAATCAAAATGTCTTTCCAATAGATGGATACGAAGATACATTCGTAATATTTGAGGGTTCCTGACATAATATTGCCTGTTGAGTTGAAGGACGACAAGCTGTGAATCTAGGTTGACAACCAATTCTCTGATGCCCAGAGTGATGGCTTCTGATAACAGTTCGATGACCGCACTATACTCAGCAATGTTGTTGGTTGTACAACCTAGGCAGATACCTTGAAGGTCAATCAACTCACCGTTAGGGTTATAGATAGCCCATGCCATGGATGATAGGTTCCGGGTACTACAACAAGCACCATCAGCGAAACCAATGTGAGGAGACGCAGACATTTGCAAAGTAAGAAAAGCATAGTAAACAAGAGGGATGTTTGAAAACTTATCGCACAAAACCATGTTGTATAGTAATGAATTACACACTAATGTACATAAGTAACCATGCAAGATGACCTAAGCATAGTACTTTTTTAGGTAAAGCCCGTTGCGGGGCTTCTCGAGAGGATTTCCTTCATAATCAATAAGTTCATAGGCTCCTTTCTGCAAAATGCGTTTTACAGTATAGGGCCCGTGCCACATAGGTTTGAACTTGCCTACCCCCAGCTTATCGTTAGCTTGTTCATATAGCAGGACCAAATCACCCTCAAAGAAAGCGCGAGGGGAGACCAACTGGTCAAAATGGGTTTTGAACCATTTCTTTTGTGCTTCGATGACCATGGCAGCGAGACGGAGAGTCACGTCCAGTCGTTCTAAATATAAAAGGTGTTCATCTTGAGGTGATGTTTCAGGGAGTAGTTCAACAACTAACTTAAGTGAAGGAATCTCACATTCGATCGACAATGTTGCTTCTAGACCATAGACCAGCTGGAATGGTGTGAAACCAATTGTGTCTTTGGTTGAAGTTCGGTAGGCTCATAGAGCTGAAAAAAGCATGAGATGCCAATTTGACTTGTGCATCCCAATAGTACGTTGAAGCATGGTGACCAAAACTTTGTTCATGGCTTCAACTTGGCCGTTGGCCTGAGGGTAATATGGGGTTGACCCATCGTGGCGCAAGCCCAATGCAGATATCAGTTCTGCCATCATGTAATCTCTTAAATGGGAGCAATGATCTGTGACAATGGATTAGGGTACACCGAACCTGGAAATAACATGGTTAAAAAGGAATTGAGTTGTCGTCTTACCATCTGCGGAATATGTTGGCATCGCTTCGGCCCATTTGGCGAAGTAATCCATAGCAATGATAACATAGCCATGCCCCCCATCCGAACGAGGGTTACATGTCATGAAATTGATGCCCCATTTGGCAAAGGGACCAATGATAATGATTCTGTGTAGGTGAGCAAGTGGGGCGCGCATCTTGCATTGGTAGATTTGGCATTCGTGACACTTACAGACAACAAGAATGCAATCTTTGAAGATGGATGGCTAGAAATAACCAATGCGAAGGATTTTATGAGCTATAACATAACCAGACATATGACCACCACATGCCCTGGAGTGGCAATCATTGAGATCTCTTTCAGCTTCCTCAATCGTGAGGCATCGAAGAAGAACAGAATTGACACCGACACGGTATAAAGTATCACCAATAATGCGGTAGGGTTCAGAATGATGTTGAATCCTTCAACGATCAACTTCGGTCAATGTAAACCGAAATGTGGAGGTTTGGAGATACACAATGATATCACCATACCATGGATCGAGGGTGCTAATCAGGAAAAGGGTCTCATCTGGGAGTTCTTCATCTGCACCAGCAGTGAGAGCTTTGGAGGGAAGGGAACAAATCAATTCAGCGAAAACAAGTGACTTCTTAGATTTGGCCGGAGTGAGGACCAAATCGAATTCTTGCAAGATAATGATCCATTTATAATACTTTCCCCCCAGCAACTGACGAGTCAGGATGTAGGTCATAGGGTTGCATTCAGAAATCGTTGTAGTCATTCGTAAGAGAATATAATGTTGAAAACGTTGAACAGCCTGGATGGTGGGGAAAGCCAACTTCTCGACATGTGCATAACGTGTTTCGGTGTCGAGGAGATACCAACTCAGGTAGAAGATCACGTGTTCATCGCCTTTTTCGTTGTCTTGAACCAACACCATAGCTATGGTGCTAGGGTTCGACTAGGTAAATGAAGTAATCTCGATAATAGTCTGGTGGATGCAACAGAGGAGCATTTATGAGGACAGCCTTAAAATCATCAAAATATTTTTGGGTTATCTCATCCCATGCAAAGGGCGTTCCTTTTTTGAGCAACCGGATAAATTTTGTAGCTAGCCCAGCATAGTTGGGTATAAACGACGAAGAAATTGGCCTTTCCCTGGAGGCTCTGGAGTTAGTGCAGTGAAGATGGAGGGGGTAAGTTTACAATGGCCTTGACTTTTAATGGATCCATGCGAATCCCATCCTTGGAAACGATGAAGCTGGGGAGTCATCCTGATTCCACATAGAAAACACATTTGTGTGGATTTAACCGAATGTCATAGTGTTTGCAGCGTAGAAAAATCTGTCGAAGGTGGTTTGGGTGATCTCATCACTTACGAGAATGGGCAGGAAGGTCATCCAAGTAAGGTTGGAAAATGTTGTGAATATCATGAAACGCATAGGACATTGCTCGTTGAAATGTGGCCCTGAAATTTTTGAGGCTGAAAGGGAGCTTCTTGTATGCGAATGTACCCCATGGGCAGATAAAGGTTGTCCTCTCTTGGTATGCCGGTATGATATTGATCTGCTTATAACCAGAAAAACCGTCCATAAAGGAAAAGGTCTTGCTCCCGGCACACTCATCAATGATTTGATCAATGAAGGGAGTAGGATAGTTGTCTTTAGGACAAGCACAATTAAAATCTCGATAATCCACGCAAATGCGGATCGTGCCTTGTTTTTAGTCACTGGGACAATATTGGACACCCAGTCTATAAGGGGAATGGGATAAATGAACCCAGCTTTGATAAGCTTTTCGACTCACCCTTAATAGCAGCGCCCTTTGTAGGGTGCACCGGACGAAGCCGTTGGCGACCAGGTTTTGCATTTGGATACGTGGGTATTTCATGCACCACAATGCTAGGATCAATGCCAGGCATTTCTTCGTAAGACCACGCAAACACATCACAAAATTCTTGAAAAAGAAAAATATATGTCTTGATCTCATCTGGATAATAAGATACCCCAATACGAATGTGTTCAACGACACTGGGTTTGACAGAAATGTTAATCGGCATCGTTTGGGTAATATTACCCAAATTTCCTTCTGACCATACTTCATGAGTAACAGTCCGTGGTGGAAATGGAGAAGAGGACTCTTCGAAAGAGGTAGACATGACCACCGAGAAAGGCAGGAATGAGGAGCGATGATGGGTATCGATCCATGGCGATTCCTCGACAGACATGATTTCATCAGGGAAAAATTTAAGAGCCACCCTAAATTTATATGTATAATAAATGGGTGAATCCCCATGATACATAGGAAAAATGGGAAGTGATTTTATCACTAATATAATATGTATATATATATATATATATATATATATATATATATATATATATATAATATATATATATATATATTGGCGAATCTCTCACCAAATTATATTATCTTGTAAAGTCATGGCGAATCTTTCACTGAATTATAAAATCTTGTAAGATCTTGGAAAATATTTCAATGAATAATAAAACATTGTGAAGCCTTGGCGAATGTTTTGTTAAAGTATGAAACCATATATGATAATAATAAAACATATTCATTAAACTGTAATATACTAACATACATGTTTGAAAAAAGAAACATAATTTTAATTTCCTACAAATAATGTTACAAGTTTTAGTGGCCATGTTTGTCATGGTAGGAGAGATTAATGTTTTCTCTACCACTTTTGTCAAGCTACCATTTTTGTGAAGCTATCAAATTTATTTATTATTCCATAGACTCCAATTGCGAGATAACAACATAAAAAAAAAAAAAAAAACGCATCAAGTTTGTTTACCCCAACATGCCAACAAGTAGCAAACCCCAACTATATAATATAATGAAGTACTAGGTATCCCAAAGGGCTAAAGGGGATCTAATGGAAAGAAGTGACCGTTGTCAGAAGCCTTCCAATCAATATATAAATATATAAATGTAAATTTATTATTATTTTAATTGGAAATCTTCAATTAAATAATAAAATTTAATTACCTCTCCCAATCTAAATTTCTTATTAGCATAATTCACTACCTTCATACAATTTTTAATAGCGTTGTAACATGTGGATTAATTTCCTTTTTGGTGCACAATCTCCACCTTTTAGGACAATATGGTGCAGTGATCCAACCCCTAATCTAAATTTCTTATTAGCATAATTCACTACCTTCATACCATTTTTAACAGCGTTGTAACATGTGGATTAATTTCCTTTTTGGTGCACAATCTCTCTCTTTTAGGACAATATGGTGCGGTGACCCAACCCCTACAGATCATTACGACAAACTAAGATTAGCAGAGAAGATGAAAGGTTGTACAAACCAGCATATTTTTCAAACAACTAATCCAAGATCAGTACCTTACCTTTTTCATGAAGATATCATATTGAGAATGTTTGAAAAATGGTGGGAAATCTGGGCAGCGACTATCTCTCTTCTGCGAGGGTGATGCAGAAAGAGTTAAGATTTCATTGTTTTGAATTTTTTTTGTTAAAATTAGAAAAACCAATATTAATGGAGATATCGGTATTTTTTACTAAATTTTGTGAAGTGACTAAATGGTTAAACTAAATGTAGCTTTAACCATTCACCTTAAGATTTCTTTTACAATATAATTTCCTAAGTCTATTTAATATCTTCATTATCATAAAAACCAACCTATATCCATCTTAACTCCACATCTACCACTCTTAGAGGGATTAAATCTATTTATCCCTCCCAGCACTTGGTAGACCCGGAATTAAGATGGATATAAGCTGATAGAATTTCTCCTTTAAATAGTCTATGATCACATGAATACCATGGTATTACCATGGGTCAATACCATGGGTTATCATAAACCTAGAGCTTAAAAACTACTATTATTAATTTATAAAAATTAATAATTGATTTTTATTTTATTTTATTTTTTTAACCAAGTTAAAATGTTTAAGTGACATTAAATTACAAGATCCATTTTTACTCTTGATCTACCAAGCATCGAGAGGGATCAAATATATTTCCACTCTATGTTAGTTTGCATATCACGATATTTGATCCAGAGTAAAGATGGATCTATGCTAGTTTAATTCCCCCTTTTAAATAGGGGGCATTCCATGTGAATACCATGGGTTAATACCATGTGCCATATTTATTTTTATTAATACTAATATTAAGGTTAATAATGTTTTTCTGCATGGTATTAATAATAATTTGGCCCATTGTATTTGGCCCATAGGCTTTACCTAAATATAACACATTTTTTTAGAGTTCGTAAATATAAGGTGGTTTATGGAGTAAATATAAAAAATGTATTATTTATTTACCATACCTCTCGTTTATTTATATTTTTATTAATTTACCATACCTCTTTTATAAATATGGTATTTGGCTCATAGGATTCAATTAAATAAAATCTCTTTTTTGAGCCTTATTAAATAGAAAAAGGGTTATGGACTAAATATAGAAAGAGGTTTTTATTTACCTTACCTATGTTTATTTTTTTTTATTATTTACAGTTTGGGTTTTTAAATATAGGTGAATATGGAGTAAAACTATTTATAATATTATTTATTATAATTATTATATATATATATATATATTATATATATAATATATATATGTTTTTTTTTACATACTCTCGTTATTTTTTTATAATTCTACCCTCTTGTTTATTTTATTTTTTATAATTTACAAACCTCTTTTTAATATGGTATTGGCATAGGATTCACTTAAATGAAACCTCGTTTTTTAGCCTTCTTAAATAGAAAGAGGGTTATGGACTAAATATAAAAAGAGGTTTTATTTATTTACCATACCTCTAGTTATTTGTATTTTTATTTATTTACCATACCTTTGGAGTAAGTATAAAAAGAGCTTTTATTTATTTACCATACCTCCACTGTATTTATTTTTATTTATAACTATCACAAATACATTGTCTTGAAAATGAGGGCGAATGGAAGATTGTAACTCCTCATTTCAAGGGCTAAAATTACTTTTTTTACCCTCTCCCTTAAAATAAGGTGGGCTAGCCTCCCTACCTAATTTTTTTATAAGATAAATTTGAGGCCATTTGTAACAATGTACTATTATACAAAATATTTTCCTAATAAAAATATAAAACCCCTTAGCCCAAGGGCGAAAATTCGCCCCTAAAATTTTCCATCATTTCCATGATACCTTCATCAACGAGGAAGTTCTCGGCTAAGGGATCGGATTATTCCAAAGCGCCAAGCCAGGGGGATTGAGAATACATATCGATAGAGGTCTTTGAGTTATAAGAATCAAAGGATGCAGAGTTCATAGTCGAAACAATTTCCATGTAATTGACTTCGAAAGGACTAAGCGGCATGATGTCGCGCCAAGCATCAGCCATATTTGGCATAGGTATGACCTAGGGATCAGATTTGACCGAGATCATGTTGACAGAGGAAACATGAGGAGGTGGGAGTGGAAAAATCCCCACTAAGGCAGAATCTTTGAAGAGACATGCCCCCACACTCTCAAAGGGACCACCAGAGTGCTTGACATATGGAACATTGCCATCATACGAGGAAGAGGCAAAGAAAGACAGCTGATCAATGGTGACAATCCTCCCTTGATGGCGAAAACGGATCACATGAAACAAAGAGGAGGCCACGACATGCATAGCATGAGTCCAACTTCAGCCGAGTAGAAGATTATAATTGAGATTGGCGTGAACAATCTCTACTTCGACTTGCACTGTCTTGCCTTCCAGGGTGATGGCAAGGTTGGGTAAAACACCGAAGGGTCGCGAATCATGCCCATAGAAAGCTTCCAATATGTTCGGAGACTAGTTCAGTGCAGGGGAACCAATAGCCTTCTAGCACGCAGTTGACATGATGCAGGTAGGAGCACCTTCATTGATGACAGTGCGGTGGATGGCCTTTTCATTAATGATTACCTAAATAAGAAAGGCAATCTGATGAGGGAGTCTTGGAACATGGTTCTCTAGATCGAAACAGATCAAATTAGAATCGGTGGGATCAATGTCCCCGATAGTTGACAGCAAAGATTTCAGCTGCGATGGGCAGATTTGGAGTACCTCAAGAGTCGACATAGCTGATGGCGCCTAAGCCAAATCTTCAACGATATTGTAATGCTGAGCAGCTCAGGCGTTGGGATTATACAAGGATTTACGTAGCACACCTCGAGAGGGTGGTCATGCAGCGGAATCAGGGTTAGGGCGCTCAATTTGCAGAGGGCCAGAACTCGGGGTAGAAGAAGAAGGTGGAGCATATTTTTCTTTCCCTGCTATGGGAGCTGGAGTTTGATAATCCTTCGATCAGGTAGCCACATTAATGGGCGTGCTCACCATGAACACTTGAGATCCAAAGGAAGCGGATCGGGGTTGGTCTACCATTTGAGTCTGCTAAGACAAAAAAGGCTCTTTGCGGACAGCAGGGGTCCCCTTGAGCAAACAACTAACTTCAAATCGTCATGGACAATCCTTAGTATAGTGATCCTCCTCACAGATGAGACAGGGATACTTAGGTTTCTGTTGCGAAGATTCGCCAGCAGATGATTTGGGAGGACCCTATTTCGGGGCATCGACTTTAGCTTTGCCTTTGCCTTTCTTTTTTCCTTTTGAGGATTTGTCCGTAGTAGACTGAACAACATAGACCTCTGAGAAGTATTCGAGACCGGCTTCTGTTTGGAAGAAGTTTTGGTAGGAGCTTGGGATATTGAACAAATAACTCCATCAACGGGAGGAACAGTGAGTGACTTCGATGTCGCGGGATCAGATGATGGCCGCGGAGCATTGGGTAATAATTCGTATAATGTGCAAGACTAAGAGTAGACCAGGTCCAAGTACTCGGCACAGGCGATGACTTGCTCTTCAGTGACGCATCCACCCATGGCTATATCGCGAGAAATTGGGGCTATGAATGATTTGGTAAATGGTGAGCAACTGATCAGCTATCTCGAACTTGATCAGTCGACATCTACTTCTCCATTCATGGATATGATCATAGATGTGCATCGCAGTGTCTTGCTTAAGCGATGTGAGCAGATAGGTGTCCGTTTCATAATGAAATGGCAGCTGAAATATGTGAGAAAGGCCATGGCTAACGAATTGAAGTCATGAAAAGTACTTTGAGGTAGCTCGATGTACCATTTTGTTGCGGCACCCGTGAGGGTTCGCTGGAAAAGATGAAGACGAATGGAATCATCCACGTATGACTTCGACGAGCACCAGAGGTGATATGTCATCACATGGGCCTGAGGATCTTCTTTAGCTTTTCCATCAAAATTTGGGCAATCACTTGGTATCTTGGATGGCACCATAAGCCAGTACGGCAAATGAAGAATCGGATCATTAGTAAGACGTGATACATCTAGCAACTCAAGCGTAGCCAAGAAAGGTAATTTAGTGTTAAAAGGCATGGGAGGTCAATAGGCGAGCCCATAAGGAGGAGCCCATCCCTGCTGGTAAGGATTTTGACCCCATAGTGGGCGATTTTTGCCATATGGCATCTGAAGCTGCCCCCATTGCGGATTACCTTGACCAAAGGGAGGATTCGGACCTTGAATACCTTGAAACTGTCCATGCATAGGTTTTTGATAGGCAACGTATGGGTTAAAAGGTTGCTGAGCCTGTTGACCTTGGACATATGGGTATGGGACCTGTTGTCCTGGAACATAGGGTTGTTGGACCTGTTGTCCCTGAATAGGAGGGTTTTGGTCGTGCAGTCCTTGGGCATAAGGTTGATATGCTTGTTTCCCTTGGACATAGGGATTTTGTACCTGGTGCCCTTGGCCAGCAAGATTCTGAACCTGTTGGCCCTAGACAAGAGGATTCTGCACCTGTTGTTGCAGGACTTGACCTTGAACATTTCCCTGCAAGGGTTGCCCTTGTTGATAGGTATACAAGGGTTGTTGTTGTCCAAGTTGGTTTTGTTGACCTTATGGTTACAAAATTTGTCCCTGGGTTTGCATAGGTTGGCCCTGTGAGGGTATGGGTTGAGAGGTATGCAGAGCATATTGCATCTACTGTTGCGTGGCCTATTGCAATTATTGAAAGGACTGAACTTGCAGTTGTTGTAGGGGACCTTACTGCGGGATAATCTGCCCTTGCTGTTGCACGGAAATCCCTTGCTGCAACAAAGGTTGCCCTTGCGGTAACAAAGGCTACCCTGGTTGTTGCAAAAGTTGTCCTTGCCATTGCAAAGGTACTTAAGCAGTGCCCGGGAAATTATCGAACTGAATCTAATCGTAGCCAGGCTGGATGTATTGCCCAGGTTGGAGGGCGTAAGGTTGATTAACCATTCCTTAAGAACCATATGGAATGTAAGGATTTTGGTATTGGACCTGAGCCCCATAGGGCTATTGATACTAAACATTGCTCGATCCAGGCAGACCACCAGGATTTTGAACCTGTTGGTACTGGACATTGCTTGATCCAGTAGGGTCAATGGGTTGGTTTATACCAAGCATGTAAGCTTGTGAGCCACTCACATTAGTGGCACCTGACACGATAGAGACATTCAGGTTCTGACCCCCAGGTGGTGGCACAATATGGTCACTGACTAATGGGACAGAAGAACTGGTAGAGACAATTTTTGAAACCGCCGGTTGAGACTGATACGTAACTGGGATTGATGATATAAGAGTGTTTGGGATGGTGGGCTACACCCAGATTGAAGCAACAACTGGTTGGGAAGTCGTGTTCATGACGAATGGACCTGACGTAGGCCTGACGTCTGATGCTGAAACAGAATTATGATAGAGTGATGAAGCACTAGGTGTGCTCGAAACTAAGTGCCCCAAAGACACATATCTGGGTGGAAAGCTAGTGGGAATACCTTCTGAATAAGGGAAACCCTCAGGAGGGAACTGCAGCTGCAATTCTTCCCTCTCAACAGTGTGTGGAGTTGAGACTTCGGACTCGTCGGGAGAGGTGACTAGAGCATCACCTTCGGGTTCCATGTTTGAAAATAAACAACAACGAACAGTTGAACGTGCACTGGGGGATAGTTCCAAAGGAACACCTGGTTGATCGTATGGACTGTAAGGGCGTTGTGGTGATATCTTGACAGCGTCAAACAGAGGGTTCAGAGGATAGATAACCAGTCCAAGCTGATCATCAGTGGTCGACGAGTTCTCTAGAGTTCGAACGGGATTATCTGGAGATTCCGGGTCAAAATCAGCAAATGACCTTGAATCGAAAGTAGGCGGAGGACAAGATGATAATGGTTGAACACTAAAAACAATCGCGAGTTCAACATTTTGGTCCTCAAATGGCTATGATAACTCAGGAAGCAGCTCCTCGAACAATCTTTCAGACGGAGGAGAGGAAAAGGAATTGGGTGAACTAGATGGTTCAACCACGATGACCTTGTCTTAGTCGACAGAACAAATAACTTCAAGGCTTTAAAATTTCCTTTTAAGGGAATTTACGATTTGGTCAAAAATCTAACAGGATGTTTTGGATCGTGGGAAATCAATTATTTAAGACGCATAAATGACTGATGTTCTTTCATTTTTTAAGAGTCGTGAAAGAAACAAAGATGACTCTATCGCTTTCGATTGGAAACAAGCTCGAAAGGACAAGCGCTCGGATGATCTTTTAAGTTTAATGAGTCAAAAATATCAAATGACTACTTTGGATGATCTAGGTAAACAGGATTACCAGGCAACCGTGAACTGTAGAATACCTCCTAGCGAACCAAGAAGTACAAGTAGGCAATCTCCCCGAATGCTATGTTTGGTGTATCACGTTCGCAAGGTGGGCGAGTCGGCTTCCTAAGGATAAAAGGATTGCAGCCTAGTGGGGTCTTCCGTTATATACGCGATAGTACAGGGAGCACAAATCCATGCTAGCACTGTCTAATGCCGAAGCTAATGACAACTGTTAGGTTTATAGACGTCGAAACACGTCTCTAGCCTAGACCTTCTAGATTTGATCATTAATGTCAAATGCGCCTTAGGTTAATTGAATTCATTTTAGAGTTGATCTTGAGTTAAGTTTCAGTTTTCATGTCGTAGCGATGCTACTCGAAAAACCTAAAATGCAACTAAATGGGAAAAGACCGTTTCAATTCGATGAAATGTCTACACTAGAGAGGGTAGAAACTACTCAATCAAATGCAAACAATCAAGCAACTGAAAATGAAATGATATTTTTCAAAGATGCGAATCATGATGATGCAACAAGCTAGAAATTCATATTTTCACATGAAACAACGAAACAGACTTTTCACATACAATCTTTCGATGAAAAAAATTTCGAGACTATGAGCTCTTCAAGCAGATGCAAACAAGACAATAGGAGTTCACTCAGATCAATGAAACACTGACTTTACCAAGCACAAGATCGATAGTGTAATCTATGTCGAAAAAAGACATTCAAACTAGTAAACAAAACTTTTTCAAACTTGTGCAAAAAGAGGTCAAAGTCGTAAGAGGGACCAAAAACAAATGCAAGGAGAAAACACACCCAGAACCAGACTTCATGAGTCCATAAGCTGCTAAATGGACGACTAACTAGATGTCCTAGTGTCGTTGGCCACTTCAATGGCTCGATCAATCAAACAACAAGATGACAAGCCTACAAGTAAGCAAAAACCAAATGAAAAGTAGCTTTCTAATCAGGGAGAAAACAATCAAAAGGCTCACAGGGTCAAAAACACAAGAGCAGAACACACTAGCCAAGATTGGGGTCTAACCCTAATATTCACTTACAGGGATTGGCGCGAATGCCTAACTGACAACAAGCACCAAAGGCGGGTCGGCGCGACTGTTCCTCCGCAATTCGTATTGATCGGCATGACTGTCAACCGATTAAACACGTTGTTCGATGAAACTAAGAAAAAGTAATAAAAAATTAAAACAGGGACCAGATCTGCTACTATGGATTTTAGACTTAGGCCAGTAAGCAAGAGAAAAGCAACAGAACAAAAGGAAAAGCGTGAAACTAGCAAATTTTTCATGAAATCATGAAATCCAAAACAAACAAAAGGATGGGATCTCCCCAGCGGAGTCACCAATTTGTGGTGAAGTAAAATTATAAGTGCAGATACGAACGAATTCCTCTAGCCCGATAACGGGTCTAGCCACAACAGATACATTCTATGGAATATTTCCTTAGGTTAGAACCAATCAAGAGCGCCTACCTCTTGGTTGCTCATCCTGTTTGATGATGTCCTCACTCGCTCGCTTTAGCAATCTCTTGCTTCCTTCTCCAAGCTCCTGAAACAAGTAAAAAACAACGGCACACAAACATAATAATAGACAAATTGCAATTCAACCTACTTAATAAGTCAAGAAGCATTAAGACACGAATATTTAATATTACAAAACATGTAGGAAATCAATCGATAGTTTCATATATTAATATTCAAAGAGAGATTACAACCATTCGTCTTGACGTCGCAGTCTTCCTCTAACAAGACCAAGTTCCCACACACTTCTACTAGCACTTCATGAAGGCTTCAAATAAAAATAGTTTAAAGACTCTTCCCTTTAGGATTCACTCCAAATCAAACACACTTCTCCCTCACACAACTAGATGGCTACAACTAGTAATAGCTTGCTTGTCTAAAATAGTATATTCACACTCAGCCAAAACTCTAACTCTGACTTTCACACTAGTCTGTGCTTGGGAAGAAGGGAGGTTTATATAGGAAAGATGGATGGGAGATGGATCCTCTTCTCATGGGAGAAGGACTTATCCCTTGAGGTAGTTCCATCATTATAGGGTAAAGGAGCCCAAACTGTCATCCTCGACCCCATCCGGCCAAACCATTTACCAGACTTTCGTTACGGAGCTTCTAGAGATGAAAGCTTCAGCTCTAATTTAAAAAGAATTCCATAACAGGACCGACGCGAATGGAACACAGCTCAGTCGCACCGATTAGCGCAGGGAATAGTGTTAATCTCTGCTCATCGGCACGAGGGAGACAAAGGTCATTAGTATCGGTCATGTAAATTGGGCAAAACAGAAGTTTTTTAGGGGAAATGGTGCAAAAGGGAAATGATCTGCTCATGAAGAGGGATATAATGGGAGTTTCTCCATGAAGGAAAAGCATGCGGGGTTCACTGTAGAGGTCCTCCAAGATCAAGGAATGGGGAGTATAGGGACAGAGACAAAATGTTGTGTAACAGACTTCATATCAGGGAGATCCCCTTAATGTTGGCGGGTCCAGAACCATCAACAGGTATGTGTAATGTCACCTAAATGCATAAACATGGCATAACTTGTAGTATCATCTTCCACTTTCATCACAAGATTGTTTAATCATGCCCTTCTAACATGTCTAATGCATAAATAGACTTCACATTGAAATATCACCCAATTGCACATTGATGTAACTTACACAAAGTTAAAAATATATGCATATTTGTATAACGACGTATGTAACATTGCACTTTGATAAATGAAGGAAAAACACACTCATAGCTCTCTAAACCTAATTGCACTAATCTTAGTAGTTTCATCATTTACCATGAATGTACTCAACTTTCATTCCAGCACACCCATGTGTACTCTAAGAAGTAGCATTTCCATCCATTTGGAAATATCAGAAATCATAGACCTTGACATGAGAACCCATGCTCTTGTAACACCATTATGTTGGGAATCAAATACCAATAACATATAAAGTTAGAATTGCATAAAAACAAATAGGAAATAGTTATATGCTTGATATATCTCATAAACAACAAATGATAGTAAGAAAATACATAATGATATAAAATTATCTTAAAGTGATTTGTCCCAAATGTAGGATCCACTACTGATATATTATCATTGCATATTTTCTCGTTCATTTCAACTACAATGATTATTAAAAAGCTAGAACTACAACCTAGCATATACTTTTATAAATGAAATTATCATATACGTCAATTATGCAACAATTGAAAAGCACATAACACATTGAATAACATGGAAACTCTCCTTCTATCTATTCATATTAATAACCAAAGGTTTGAAGACATTTATCTTTATCTACTTTTATATTCTCAACTATATAAATCTAAATAAGGAAAAAACCAAAAGCTTCTTCGTTACCATAATACTTACATGAAGTGTCCCAGGGGAGCAGCTTAATTAGTTATCTAAAATTTGTGAAAACTGAGATATCCAAGGTTCAAATCCCCCTAGCTATGACATGATCTATGGAGAGGAGGACAAGTCATAGACCCCCAAAGGTTTACTAGTAGTTACGTGTCAAACGAGTTGTTGGGTTCCTTTGGGATAAAAAAAATAAATAATAAATAAATAAATAAATAAATAAATTAATAATAATTATAATAATATAATAATAAATAAATAAATAATATAAAAATACATAATACATGAAGTCTAATAAATGTAAAATCAGTGCATCTTCTTATTTTTTAAACAAAAATGGGTATATGTATGTTATTAAATATATTCTTGGCCATAGCAAGTACTTAAGAAATGTATTACATTCTTTCTCTTTCTCCATCTTGTCCCTTTGTTTGGTAATGACTACTAGCATTTGTGAGGACTACAAATTTTCTTAAAATTCATGACATTCCTATATGAATATAGCCTACCAAAAATTCCTCATAAAACACAAAATTTACAACAAAGCACCTCATCTTCCTCCTTCGGTGGTTGATTGAGGTTTGGACACTTTTGCACTTCATTCCAACTTGCAGAATTGGAGGCACTGAAGTTGTTGCACAAAATTTGGATTTGTTCCTGTAAATCCACAATCTGTTGACGAAGAGCTTCTAACTCATCCTCATTCCTAGATAATTTTTCTTTAAGATTGTGTATCTCCTATAGCACATTAACATTTGTTTCCATTTGTTCCTTCAATTTCATGTTGTAATTCATCCATGTTTGTTGATAATACAGAGACTCTTTCCTTGCACTTGCAACTTGTATGCCTTTCACGATTGTTGGTTCTAATGTCTCTCTCTACCATTATTCATCATGTAGAAAACTTTCCTAAGGAGGCAGTTGGAACTCAATATGTTAAATAGAGCCCCCACTTCCAAGAATTGGGGTAATTTGCAACAAGCTTCCTTGATCGACTCGGTGTTCGTAAGGGTACTAACCTAGACCGAACACATTGTTTCCTCCCTTTTGTTTTATAAATATTATTTGTTTCCTCCCTTTTGTTTTATAAATATTATCTCGCTCCGCCTCAACTATGCAAATGTTCAATAATGCAATGTCAAAAAGGGCCCTTGAACCAGTGTGCTACTCAAGTTTACTTACCGAGACCAAACAGGGTCAATCATAGACTTCCTTATAATTCATATAGGTTGTATGACTCAAAGACCAACACAAAACTTTATGTATAAACCAATATGTATAAACCAAGCACTCTTGTCAGCAACCCGTTGCTTATGTTGCACCCTCCGTAAATAGAAGTCGAGGTTGTTAAGAGTTATGGAAGCACCACAAGAATTCTTTCCTTTAACCCAGAATCCAAAACAGGGCCTGAAACCATCCTGTAATTAACTGCATGGGAAGGTGATTTACCACTCCAGGGAACTTTCCAAGTTAGTTTGCTCTTCCTATGGCAATGTATCCTGATCTAGTGTCCCAAAATGGTAATCATGAGAGAGTTATGATGTTGTGGCAACGTTAAATCACACGCCGTCAGTTTGATCTCACATGAGTCTTGCATAGTAGTGGCTTGATGCTTCATTAATGCACCCCCCCCACCCGCGATTGCCATCATCGGTAAGCGTGGTAGTTCTAAGTTGCCTCGGTACTATGCTCTATGAATGGTCTCAGGCTCGTGCACATTATATGAGGGTATGTCATATGCATGTCCCAAATTTAATGGGAGTACCATGATAGTCATCAATCCCCACCCAACTTTTAATGTGTTGTCGTCCTGGAATCCTTGCCTGATTTTTATTATCCCTGTGACAATTGTTTAATAGGGAAAAATGGCTCATATTATTTTTTAAACAAAGTTCAATTCTTTAGGATTAGGGCAGGTTCCACCAACCCAAATGTCCATTTACTTCTAAAGGCCATGCCTGAAGCTGACAAGCGCGATTAGCACACTTATCAACTTCTTCATTTTAACTTCTTAAAATATGAAAGCACTATTTGTTTGGAATATTGTTTAGAATTCTCCTTATTTGCTTCAATAGATTCTCCAAATGCTTATCTCTGGGCGAGGTTCCTTTCCAAATGTGTTGAATGATGATAAACAAGTTACCTAAGATTCTAATGTTGAACACTTGTGTGGTTATAGCTAATATCAAACCTTGCAAAAATCCATGCATTTTTGTCTAATTGTTTGTCATTCATCCCAATCCCAATCCCCATACATACTTCTTAACTTAATTTCCTTCGAGATTATATAAGACCCCCTCCACTGATTCATCTTCTTAATAATGTGTATTGCTATGATTGTTTAACCTTCATAATTATAACTTCATGCTCAAGAATTCCACCAACCTTTGTTTTCACCAAAATCATATTTTTATAATATTATAATAGAAGACTATGTTTTCATGGAACTTAAACACCTTTCGTTGTAAATAGAAAGGAGTTGTCTATAATGCGACTTTTTGGAGATTCCGGTGACGGAATCCGGCGGAAGAAATGAGGTTAAATCTTGATTTTTAGCAGTTAAAATGGTTTTTTCACTGCATATTTGGATTCAGCGCCCTAGAAAACCCCTGGGAGCCATTGATTGTGCAGAAAATAGCTATCAAACTTGGGATTCCAATGAATTGCTGCCGGATTTTGACCGGAAAAATCTGCCGGAAAAGCTTCCAAAAAGTCGCGTTATAGACTACTGCAAATAGAAATAGACATTGAGATATGGGCCCAAACAAGGTTACGAGAATCTACAATGAAGATATGGGTTTACGAGAATCTACAATGAGGATATGTGTGTAACGTCTTTTTATCCATAAAGCTAATAAAAACTCATAGTTAGCATTTCACGCAGTGTTTTTATACTTCATGTATGTATATACTGAGAAAGATCGTGATTGTTATATATATATATATTATTCAACTAATCGAGATATGATATTATGAACTGTCAAAAGTGATGATGAACGAATAACGAATGGATAAGGATTATAAGGATAGTAAATTAAAATGGGAATCTTTATTTTTAAATTTATCAATCTTCCCATTTGCATCTCACATTCTTACAAAATACACCTCTTTTCACTTATGAATGTACAGATATATGATTTACTTATGAATGTACAAATATATGATTCTTACAAAATATACCTCTTTTCACTTATGAATGTACAGATATATGATTTACTTATGAATGTACAAATATATGATTCTTACAAAATACACCTCTTTTCACTTATGAATGTACAGATATATGATTTACTTATGAATGTACAAATATATGATTTCCAATTTTAATAGTTTTGAAAATGTTAATGGAAATAAGGTAGAGAATCCTATTTGTAATTTAAAAATTTCAGACTGGGATTTATTTAACGGATATTTTATTTTAACTATGTGGTGAATCTGTAACTGCTAGTCTTAATCTATGGGAGACCCAGGATCAATCATCATAGCTACCACTATAACACCAAGAGTACATCCAACTACCTGGAAGTCGATATACTAAGATCTTATGGTTTTAACAAAGCGAGACTCTAATGTTGTCAAGATAAAAGTGGAGAATGTACGTCTTGAGCATCCATCACAGCAAACGAGTATACTCAATGAAATTTGAACTACCATAAAAATACATAAACAAAAGTAAAAATAAATACATAAAATAAAAAATGTTCAGCAATGACGATGAGGGGAAACGATCACTTTTTAATGTTGGAAGTACACTTCTTCCCTTAAGAAAGGTTGTAGATGCATGCAACATTGAAGATTAAGTAACACAGATGTTCTTCATAAAGTTTTAATTTTTTAAGAGTTTTAAAATCATTGGTTTTTATAATATATTTTTTTTCCTTAAGCCGGCCTTGCTTGCAAACGATGAGTTTGAGCGGGAACCTAAATTGATATGAGATAAAGAGGATGAGAATGTCAAAGATGGTCCAGGAAAATAAATCTTTGCATCTGAGACCAAGGAAGCAAGCAAACATTCCGCAAATTGTAGAGAATATGGAGCATTTATTATCTTATTTTCAACATTAAACTTTGATTTTAGAATTTCAAACACAACGAAATTATTATGCATATTTAGTATGCCAATATGAGAAGTAGATATATATGGCTCAACCAAATATCAAAGTATTTGGGAGTGAGCAATAATGCTAAAAGTCCTACAATTTTGGTTCTTCAAAACCCAGATAAAATAGAAATCCACCCTTGCATAAAAAGTGTCCCTCGGCAGTAAAATGAGAGTATTAACATTTGTAATCCACTCATATGTACATTGAATTCCACCATCAACTGTAAAAAGAGAGGAAACATTTGTAATCTATTTATACGTGCCTTTAAATTGTTCGCAGGCACACCCCATACCCGAATTCTGGTTTGGCATTTGCATCATTTGCTCTACACGAGCAAGGACCCACGGGGGGGCACTGTAGTTGGCCGCTGGGTATGCCTTGAACTTTCCATTGAACGACGCGAGTACAATGATTGTACAGATAGCTATGGAGTACAGGATGGGTTTTCTGCTGCGAAAGTTTCCCTATAATCAATCAACGTGAAGGGAAAGGGAACATGAAGAGGAAGAGGTTAAATTTTGGTTATACATAAATGTATTGAATGTAAAATTAACTCGAATTTTTCTTATTTAATTTATAAAATTATGTTATGGATAAAAATACATAAAATACTATAATTTGTTTTGGTCAATAATAAATTATCAATGGTTAATAAGTAAATCGATTATATAGTTATGTTTTGGAAGGAACTAATAAATTGAGATGTCTACACATCTCAATTTTACTCCCATATAAATAATGGTGGGAAGTAACACCTGGTAAGAATTTATTTATATCTTATTCTTATCCTTTTTTTTATACAACGCCTTGATTTTTTAAGAAGATAATCATTTCTTTGAGTAAATAAGTGACTTCTTCCATTTTTGCCTTATCTTTATCTTTCATTTTAAATATTTCATTTCATTTCCAGTTAGATTCCATCATTGATTTTTCTAGCTTGGCATTTAATTATGTAATATTAACCATTTTTTATAAACTCAGAGCACTTCATACCTCCCATAGATTAAATTTTGGTTATTACTTTTTATCGTTGAGTTTGACACTAGGCAGCTGGGTGAATAAAGGAATCAACAAATGGATAAATGTGTGACAAAATCTCCATGTGACAGTTGTTGATCTATTTTGAATATGTTTTCTAATGATAGATGCACCCAGTGCTCTCTGAACAAGAGTTTTATCGACAAATTTAAAGGTAAAAACCACGCATACTTTAAAAGTTTAATAAGGAGACCATTATCCATACTAATCACCACCATGTGCAGTACTTAGAGTAAGCTCCAACAAGTAAGACACTTTAAATGGATGGGATTCCTACTCTAATTTATTCTAGTGATTTAAATGGATGGGATTCCTACACCCATTTAATGTAGTGATTAAATATAAAGGTTTTATCAACAAGTTTTCCTATATGTTATCAACATTTGTAACGCCAAAAATCATAGCTTTAGGAGCTTACTCTAAAAGGTCAAGAAGAACAAGAAGACATTGCTTATCATATCCAAGATGGGATATTGTACAAGATGAGAAACCTTCTATACTAAAGGAAGAAAGAGAATAATTGGTAAAGCTATGATATTTCGAAGGTTTCTACATAATTTGGTGTTGGGATCACTATGGTTATCTTATAGAGGTGTGTTTATTATCCCAACATGCAATATGAATTAGCTAGGTTTATCAAAGGTTATATATTATGTTGTACCACCAAGCCTCGTAAAGAAGGACTATGCAATGTATTTTGAGTCCCTGTAAGGCCATGGAAAGTATATCCATGGACTTTGTTGCATGTTTTCCAAGTACAATATGAAAGCATGATTACATGTATGTGGTGGTCAATAGATTTAGTAAGATATGAATTTTGATGGCTTGTAAGAAGAATATCAAAGGAAAATAAGTTGCAAGCTTGTTCTTTGAAAGGTATGGATGCACTTTAGATTCTAAGGAGCATCATTTATGACACAAATACTAGAATGTAATGTCCCTTTTTCTGGGCATTGGCAACAGAGAACATCTCAATAACATAGGCTACAAATGAAAATTAATTGCAATCTATGAGGAAATTAACTAACTAAAAGTGACTAAGAAAAGACAATATTATAAAGTCACTTTACTAAGAGAAAAGGTGACCCATGGTATTTTGATAAGCCATCGTAATAGAAAGAGAAGTAGGAGCTCATTCATGCTTATGATTGGATTATTTGATTAGTTGATTTTGTTGGCTCTTCGAGACTTGCATGGGGTTTGTCATCCTAGTGTAGATCTTCTTCGGAGGTGGAACTATCCTCCCTAGGGATCAAAACTAGTTTCAGTTGTGAAACATCCACCCTGGATATTCAAGAGGGAGAACCACTGCAAGTTCCTTAGTGGTGCTTAGCGAGGAAGGGAAATATTTTGGAGCATTTGTTAGAAGGTTGAAGCAACACGCATTTGCAAACAAGGGAGTCCAGCCAGGGAAGGTTCTTGAAGAGGATTCAATTATTCTAGCTTATTTATTTATCATCTTTCTTAATAAATTTGATGTAATTTCCTTCTCAATATTAAATAAATAAAGTAATTGGGGTTTTGTAGTTAAATTTTCCATGAGACTTGTGAATTTACTTGTTAAATTTTCTCAGCAAAAATTATGGAGTGTATCTTCTAAATAATATCATTAAAAATATGGAAAAATTAATTAAATAAATAAGAGGATATTACAATGGTATCAGAGTTGGTTTCCCTTATATCCCTAGGGGTTTGGCAGCGAAAGGTTTATCATCTTTATAGGATCAAATGCTAGAGGAATGCCCACTTATGAAGATCAAATGTCACTTGAATACTAGGGGCCAATACCTGCTTATTCTAAGGTCGAGACGGGGTTGCACTTGGTTTGAATTAGAACAACGTGAAGGGATGAATAAGCCCCTTCATTGAGCCAAATCAGTCCCATGTTAGGCTGAGATAACTATCATTACAAGTCTAGATTGAATGAATGATGAGTTTCATTATGTAGTGATTGAAAAATAACCTCCTAGTGTTTGAGAATATCTTTGATGATCGAAGTGGAGAACAATGAGACAAAAGTGTTGTAGCAGCATAACAGTAGAATAATTGGAGAGCCTCACTAGGGCAAGACAAAATTCCAAGGGTCAAAAGTTTAAGGCTAAAGGATAGTCGCAAGGGTTTAATATGAAGAGGTTGAGATTTGGCATAGAAGGATTGAGGACGAGTTCATACCAGGAGGATGCAACTCACATGGAGAATCACAAAAGTATATTAGCAAGGGGTTAAATGTAAGGTAGGGTAAATCTTGTAGCGAGGATCGAATCATTACATTCCAAAGGAATCGAATTGTTGAGATCTAAGTGTAGGTAGGGTGATACTTCAACATCCGAGTTGATGAATTGCTCAAGGTGTGAGCTCCTCAGTCTTTAAGGATGAGTTATGGGAGTCAAGGATTTGTTGAGTCCATAATTCGGGTCAAGCTTAAGGTTATAACTCTGGCAACATACTGGCAATTTCTCCTTCTATTCACAAGGTTAAGCATTAGAAACGGTTGAAATGCCTTGCGCTATTACTCCCTAAATCTTACACACAAATTCGTGTTACCTAAGGAATTGCTCTACTCACAAAGTGAGTGTCGATCCTGGGTTAATTACGAAGGTAAAAGAGGGTTATATCAATATCCCTAATGCAGGAAAATTAAAATCCCTTGGAGCAGGCCAAGACAAAGTTCCTTATTCAGTGAGGGTTGAATTAATTGCAAAAAGAAGATGCATCGAGTGATAAGGTTATTAATAATGTTGAGCATTAATTTAGAGGGTCGAGACTTATATTAACAACCGAATTTATTGGTAAAAGTTGAATTAAAGTTTGGAATGGCCATACTATTGGAGAGATCAAACCATTTTCATGGTCGTCAAGTTTCAATAAAGGGTAAATTCATGTAACAAGTTGAGGTAGTTCTTATGGTAAGTTACGCAAACACATTTGACAGTTAAAACAATCAAGGGATTGAGTGGGGATTTGGAGTGAAGGGAATCCAGAGGTCCTAAGCCAGTAGATAGAAGAGAGTAAATCACCTCCTTAGAATGTGAGCTAAATAATCAAATCAATATTGTTCTGCAAAAAAAGTATAGTAAATGTTCTCCTTAGATAAATGCTTCATGTAACCTTTGAATATGTTTAATAAGAGCACGTTTGGTGACCTTCTTGTCATAGTACTCGTATCCTAACTATTTGACAAAATTCATAAGAAGATTTGGTATACTAGGTGAATTTCCATGACATGAAATGGGATTAGCAATGGAAGGTAGAGTTTATCAAGCAATCAAAACTCCTCGTGAATCAATATGGAAGTATGCAAGTTGGTTATGTGACAATAATTTTTTCATGAAGAAATGAACAAAGCATATCAATAAACCTTTCTCAGAGCGATCCCATGCTTGATGCAGGGGCATTTTCTCATCACTATTAACTGTCAAAATTTTTACAAGAGGGTTTGGTCCCTCGTGACTTATTTTTACAAGAGAGTTTGGTCCCTCGTGACTTTCTTAGTTAAAATTAGAGAATCTAGGTTGTTTTCCTTGTAATAAACCTTGATTGGCTAATTACTGAGTTTGGTAGTATAAATTAGTAAATTGTCCTTATTTGTCCATGTAATGAACAAGATAGGCATTTGTATTTATCTGGTTTCAATGTTAGTAGAACATATCCTTGATTCTAGGATCTGAAACAGAATTGTGTAAGTTCCTTAATGTATTTCCTTGATATTAAAAAGAAGAAAAAGGCTCAATGTCGGAGGAGGTAGTAGAAAGGAGCAGAATGAGATTAATCAAATGGTTTTAGCCAACTCTGCGTGTTCCTGCGTTCTGTCATCATAATGTGGTGTCTCGGTGCATATTGTTTTATGAATCAGGATAAGAGTGGGTTCCTGTGTTAATTTTCTCTTTTCTGTAACATGTATTTTAGGTGGAGTCGGTTGTTTTCACATAGTAGAGTTCAAATTGATGAAAGTGCCAGAGACAAGCGAGAACTCTCGAAAGAGATTCGACCTTGGGTCACGAATAAAGTTATTAAAGGAGAAGCAAAGAGGGAAGAGGTGTAATTCTTTTGATTGTTTGAGTCATTGAAAATCTTGTAGTCGTGACTTTTCTTTGGAGCAGAGAAACCACCATTAAAGGGGAAATCAAAATCGACCCTGAATGGGTAATATTTCGACCTCGAACATAACTTAAATCCCAACGCTCGACTATAACAAAAAAATTGACCTCCCGACAATGGTTGGATCCCACCTCCTGGGTTAATTAGAGATCCCGCCATCTATTGATCCTGGTTGCATTTGCATATAGTAAAGAATCATCTCGAGTTGGCAATAATCACAAAAGAGAAGTTTTGTCGACACGTCCTGACAATGAACCAAACACTGGATGGTTCGAAACGCATCAAGCAAACTTTTCTTATGTGATTTTTACTGAATTTTTTCTTAATTATCATCTTACCATCTTACCCTATTTAAATAGTTGCAGAATTTAAGACAAAGAGGTATGACGGTCAAAGTGTTTACTGAGTCTTTTTATAAGTTAAATATAAGAGCAGGGTATATACAAGATACTGCTGAGAAGACTACTAGATATGTGAACGAATTAATAATGGAGATTCAAGATGAGATAGCCATTCTTTCTCCTAAGACTATGGAGGAGGCATACCAACTAGCTCTAAGAGTTGAAGAGAAATTGAATAGTAAGCAAGCAATCAAAGGAATAGGTGTTGCAAATAGAGTTAGGGGACAAGCAACAACCAAAGGAAGAGGTACAACTCAGAAAAGTGAGGCAAGCAGCGGTGGTGAAACAACCACATCACCTCAGCATGAAGAAGAAGTGAGAGGCTAGAGAACTTCTTCCAGAGGGTGAGGAAGAGGAAGAGGCAGGAACGAAGTCAGGTTTTATAGATGTGTGAAACTGGGGAACCTGCCTTATGAATGTCCAAAAAGCAGAGACACTGGCCAAATAAATGTTGTGGTGGCCCCTACAAAGGGAAAAGAGGAGGTTTTCGTGAATGAATCAGCGGACTTATCTGAAAAAGGAGAGTCCTTAATGCTCCATAAAGTGTTTCTTAAGCAAGAGAGGAAGATTGTTGAACCAGCTTGGAGAAAGGCAATCTTCAGGACCACTAGCAAGATACAAGGAAATTGTTGTCGTGAATGAATCAAAGGACCTGTCTGAAAAAGCAGATTCCTTAATGCTCAATAAAGTGTTTCTTAAGCAAGAGAGGAAGATTGTTGAACCAGCCTGGAGAAAGGCAATCTTCAGGACCAATTGCAAGATACAAGGAAATTGTTGTAAGTTGGTAGTGGACAGTGGAATCACTGATAATTTGGTGTCTACAGAAGTGGTGGACAAGCTCAAATTGACAAAGAGGAAGCATCCTATGCCTTATAAGTTGCCTTGGCTACAAAAAGGTCATCAGTAGTTTGTCAATGAACATTGTGAAGTGGAGCTGCAAATAGGTACATACAAGGATAAAATCCTATTTGACATCATGCCAATGGATGTTTTTACATTTTGCTGGGTAAAACTTGGAAGTATGATCGAGAAGTGGTACATGATGGCAAAATAACATGTACAAATTCACCAAGGATGGAATTCATCATTATTTGGTGCCCATACTATTGGAAATACTGAGAGGGGGTGAATTAGTGTTTCTTTTCAATTGTTAAGATTACCAGCTAAATTCTTCATAGTGATAATTATAAAAATAAATGACAAGGATTTTATTATGAACAAGTGAGGACACCAATACTCTTTTACAAAAATTTGAGTACAATGATATTTGAGGGCTCCAACCCTTCAATCTACTAGGCTCCAACCTATAGCCAAGCTCCAACTTGGACTTTTGTGAGGCTCCAACCTCTAGGGTTCCAAACCTATTCTTCTCAAGGCTCCAGCCCTGTTTTTAGAGGCTCCAACCTCTAATGTACTTACTTGAGTATCTTCAACAAGATTTAGCACTGTTCAATATTTCAATTAGCTCCAAAATAATTAGTGCTTGATTGTCCAATGTTTTAGGTCTCCACCGCTGACTATATATCCCTTGATGATGCCACCACAACTACTCCAATAGTGAATCACTGAATATTCAAGGTGTTGGACTGTCCAATGTTCTTCAATCTAGCTCTTCACTCCAAGATTCTCCTTCATATATCTGACCCTGATGTGGAGACAATTCTTCACATACCCGAGCAAGGTTCGAAGTGTATTTTTTGTGCTTGTTGTCCCGAGATATGTTGCTTGTAGGTGTCAAAGTATGTTGCATGTAGGTGTTAAGAGAAATCACCAACTATCTTCAACAATTGCCTTGACTATCCTTTAATTTGAGTCAACTATCCAATCCAATTCAAAAGGTCCGAAGGTAACCCACAACAAGATAGCACATGTCCGAGAGTATTGCAATAAGATTACACCGGTTTTGTGTATATGCACCGAGCGAATCACACTAGGTCCGAGGTGGATTTATGTACCAAGCCTGAACATATACCAGATCTGAGGGTCTAAGCCATAAAAGTCTGCACCAGTTCCGAGTTGTTGATTAGTGTAGGTCTGAGCTTCAGGAAGTTTGCACAAGTCCAAGCCATAGGAAGATAGCTTAGGTCTAAATATAAATCGAGGCAAAGGAAAATATCTCAGGGTATTCATGCCATTTTTCATGTCTTCACATGGATTGCAGTGTGGTCCAATGTTATATTTAAGCCCAAACAAATTTCAAAATAGCTCCTTTTTCGTCATTAGGCTCCTTCTATAGAGTTTACAAGTTGTGAATTGGATTATTCTTCTCTGTAATGGATGAACGAAATTGATGATTGAAGTGAGGGTTTGTGGTCTTATTTATATACATTTTTTATGAAACTGAAGGGATGTGACCCGTGGAGGTAGACCGACATGAGAGATACGTATAGGTCGGCTAGATTGAAAAAAATAGAATATATAATTTTCAAAAATCAATTTCTCTCAGGTTATTCGAAGTTAGGAGCTGAGTGAGGGATCGTTAGAAAGAGGAAAAAATCCTCTTTAAGATGGTATAGGACCCATTGAGATAAGATGCATCCAAGATGTCAAAATTTATTTTTCTTTTGATTGTTCTTGAATTTATATATATAAGGTGTTTGGGACAGAATGAGGTCATTAGGGCTTTCAGAGAGGTTTCTAGTTGTCATGGATTCCGTTATGTCATCATTTCATCTCCATGTCATCATATGGTCTCCAACCATGTCATATGTCATAGTGCAGCATCCATCAATTTCCATCAAGAGAGCTTATATTTCATCAATGACAATTATTGACCAACAATCTCCCCCTTTGTCATTGATGGAAATATTTCAACATTCTCTCCCCTTTTGACATCAATAGAAAATGGGATACCCAAGTACTCCTCCTATCAAGATGCTCCCCTTGTCATGTTTCTCCCCCTATCATGGTGCTTCTACTCTTGTAAATGTGTTCTCTTAATGTGATGCAAGAGCAATGAACCCCATATTTTGGCGAAGATATTCAAATGCTTCTCGTGGTAGAGGTTTTGTAAAGATATCTGAAATGTTCTCCTTTGTATTGACGTATTCCAACTTGATAATCTGTTCAACAACTTGTTCATGAAGAAAGTGGTATTTGATTGGAATATGTTTGGTCTTCAAGTGCATTAGTGGATTCTTTGAGAGACTGGTGGCATTGGTGTTGTTAAAATAGATGGTGATTGGTTGATTAGTCTCTATGTTGACATCTTTCACTGCTTCCTTTATCCACAAAATTTGTGTACAACAATCTGCAACGACTATATATTCGGCTTCAGCTATGGAGAGAGATATAGAATATTGTTTTTTGCTAAGCCATGATACTAGACAATATCCCATGAAGAATCCATTTCCGGCGATACTTTTTCAATCATCTACGCTTCTAGCCCAATCAACATCAATGTAAGATGTCACGGTAAGAGTTTTGATTTTGGGATACCATAGACCAAAATCATGAGTTCCTTTCAAGTATCTGAGAATTTTCTTTACAACCAACAATGGGATTTCTGAGGGGTTGATTGAAATCTTTCCACCATTCCTATTGCTTGCATAAAATCAGATCTTGTAGCAGTTAAGTATAGGAGAGCTCCAATTATTGACCTGTAAAGAGTTGCATCTACCGAGAGGGATTCATCATCTTTGCTCAATTTGCAATCTGTGGTCATTGGTGTGCTCATAGGTACACACTCTTCCATCCCACATATTTTAAGCATGTCCTTAAGGTATTTTTCTTGAGATATGAACATGCATATTATAGTTTGAGTTACTTGTAGTCAAAGGAAGTAAGATAACTCACCAATCATCGACATTTCGAACTCTTTTGACATATTTTGAGTAAATTCATGGCTCATCTCATAATCATTGCTGGAAAAAATCAAATCATCAACATATACAAGAATGACTAGTAATTTATCATTGTCCATCCTCATGTAGAGATTAATTCATGCCACCCCCTTTTTGAAGCCTTGTTGTTGTAAATAGCGATCCAATATTGCATACCAAGCTCTAGGAGCTTGTTTCAACCAATATAATGCCTTTTTCAACTAACATACAAAATCTTTTCCTTCTGCTAGATCAAACCCTTATGTTTGCTCCATGTGGACTTCTTCCTTGAGTTCCCCATTCAAAAATGCTAATTTTACGTCCATTTGATAGACTTTGAATCCTTTTGAGCAAGCAAATGCAAAAAACATTCTTATAGCCTCCATACGAGCTACAACAACTTTTGTAATGTCCCTTACTACATTTGTTATGTTGATATTAACCAAGTTATCAAAGTTTATATGCCCCAATCGTTTGTGCCATAACTAACTTTCATATTCTTGACTCATATAGCATTTATCTTCTTGAATTTTACTCAAAATATATACGTTGTCTGGTGTTCTTAATCCTTTTGCCACAAGTTCTTCTGAGGAGGATTTCCTTATCTCATAATCTTTAGTACTGAAGACAACATTATGTCCTTGGTCACAAATCTGACTAACACTTAAATGATTATGTTTGAGCCCTTCCACAAATAGTGCATTTTGAGCTTTTCCCTTTCCATTAACAAAAGCAATAGTCCATTTTCTAGCAATCTTAGCAAATCCACTTCCAAAAGATACATTTCCATCCTCCTTTTTTAACAAGATAAACTTATTTTGGTCACCTGTCATGTGTCTTGAACATCCACTATCCACAAACCATTTATTTTCATCACTATGTGCACATAAAGCTAAACCACATTTATCAGTACTGGGTTCCTCCTTCAATTCTTCTCTTTTGAATGAACAATTTTATGTATCATGGCCATAATCATTGCATTTTGAGCAAACGAGATCGTACTTATCCAAAGGATCGAATGAATTGTAAGTCTTGATTTGTCCTTGTTCTTTTAGGCTATTTGGCTTGCTTTGATGATTGACCTTATATCTTGAAATATTATCCTTATGCGCTTTGCAATGCTTAGCTTGATGACCAAAGTTTTTACAATGAAAATAATAACCAAGAAAGATTGTTTGATACCTGTTAGGATAGCCATGACTTGATGTAGTATTCGTCCTTGGAGGTAAGCTTCCTTCATTCCTTGGGTTGTTAAAGGTGAACCTTTGCTCTTGGTGGGGTGGCTTCTCCTCTTTTGGATGACTGCAAAGGATGTTAGCATAACTTCTTTGGATTTTCCATTTACATTCTCCTTTGAAACTAATTCCAAACTTGTCATGTTGAGGTCTTTGAGTATTAAGGATTGTATCGATAGTTTGAGAACTTTGTCAACTCTTTTTAACTTGATCCAACTCTTTTCTTAGGGAAACAATTTCAACTTCACGTTTTTCACAGATTCATTCTCTTTCTTTTAGTTTATTATTCAAGAATTCTTCCTTCCTTTTAGATTCCTCTTTTTCCAACTTGAGAGAAATTACCTTCTTACGTAATTTCTCATTTTCTTCAATGGCACTCATTAGCAAATCATCCACATTTCCTTCTTCTTCTTGTTTGGAATCATCTTCATTTGTAAATTCCATAAATAATACTTCATTTCTTCCAAGCATAGTTATCTTCTTTATCGGACTCATCATCATCTCTTTTGTGTAGAAAGGTATTTTTAGTTGATTTCTTCTTAGTAATCACAAATTCTTCTTCATCGTAGTCATCTCATTTGGAGAAGAAATTCTTCTTGTTCAACCCTTTCTTCTTGAACGTCTTCTTTTTATATTCATCTTCATCATCAATATCATGTTTATGAGGACATTTTGCAACATAATGTCCTATTCTTCCACATATGAAATAAATGGGAGGATACTTACCTGATCTTGGACCCTTTCCTTAGTTTCCTTATGAATTGAGCTAGTTCAGATTTAGTGTCAAAATCATCATTGCTATAGTTATTATTTTTCCCTTTATTTGATGACCTTGAAGCTTTGAATGCAACTTCCTTGGAGTTATGGATTCCTTTTCTCATTTCATATGCAATGTGAACCCCATGAAGTTTGTCCATTTTTAGATTATCCAAGTCCTTCATTTCTCTATGGCACAGACTTTGGAATCAAAATGTTCTGGAAGAGATCTCAAAACATTTTGGACAAATATGGTTTCTTCAACGGCTTCACCTAAACCTTTGAGGGAGTTGACAAATTCATCTACTTAGAGGAAAAAGGCTGCAATATCTTCTTCATCATCCATTTTAAGACTTTCAAATTGTCTTCTATGTGTTTGGAGTTTTGCCTTTTTGACCTTAGAGTCTCCATCATAAATAGAAATAAGCTTGTCCCACATTTCCTTGGCAAAATAACAGTTCATAACTTCTGAAATTGTGAATCAATAATTCCACTTGCTATGGAATTTAGTGCTTTGGCATTTTCTATATAAACTTTCCGACTGTCCTGATCTGTTGGTGGAGTAGCTGGAACTTTCTACCCATCAGTAACTAATTGCCATACTTTAGGTCCAAGAGGCCTTAAATAGAATGTCATCCTACTCTTCCAAAAGCCAATGTTTGTTCCACCAAATTGGGGAATTTTTCCTGAATCTTGATTTTTCATTGTGACTTAAGAATCCTTCTTCCAGCTATTAAGCTAATTATGAAAAAACTGGGAGTGATACCAATTGTTAGAAATACTAAGAAGGGGGTGAATCAATATTTCTTTTCAATTATTAAAATTACCAATTAAGATTCTTCACAATGATAATTAGAAAAACAAATAACAAGTATTTTATTATGAACAAGTGAGGACATTGATCCTCTTTTACAAAAAAATGAGTGCAATGATGTTTGAGGGCTCCAACCCTTCAATCCACCAGGCTCCAACCTGTTAACAAGCTCCATCTTGGACTTTTTTGAGGCTCCAACCCTATTATTCTCAAGGCTCCAGCCTTGTTTTCAGAGGCTCCAACCTATAGGGAACCAACCCTTCAATCTTGTCTAATAAAAGCGAGTAATGTACTTACTTGAGTATCTTCAACAAGATTTTGCATTTTTCAATGCTTCAATTAGCTCCAAAATAATTAGTGCTTAATTGTCCAATGTTTTAGGTCTCCACCACTCACTGTATATTCCTTGATGATGCCACCACAACTAATCCAATAGTGAATCTCTGCATCTTCAAGGTGTTGGACAATCCAATGTTCTTCAATCTAGCTCTTCACTCCAAGATTATCCTTCATGTATCTAAGCCTGAGGTGGAGACAAGTCTTCACATACCCGAGCAAGGTTCGAAGTGTACTTTTTGTGCTTGTTGTCCCGAGGTATGTTGCTTGTAGGTGTCAAAGTATGTTGCTTGTAGGTGTCAAGAGGAATCACCAACTATCTTCAACAACTGCCCTGATTGTCCTTTAATTTGAGTCAACTATCCAATCCGAGTCAAAAGGTCCGAAGGTAATCCACAGCAAGATAGCACATGTCCGAGAGTATTACAGTAAGACTGCACCAGTTCTGTGTATATGCACTGAGTGAATCACACCAGGTTCGAAGTGGAATAATGTACCAAGTATGAATGTATACCAGATTTGAGGATCTGAGCCACAGAAGTCTACACTAATTCCGAGTTGTTGATTACTGTAGGTCCAAGCTTCAGTAAGTTTGCATAGGTTTGGGCCACAGGAAGATAGCTCAGGTCTGAGGGTAATCCGAGGCACAGGAATAATGCACAAATCTGAGGGCATAAAGTTATGCCATTTTTCAAGTCTTCACAGGGATTACAGTGCGGTCCAGTGTTATATTTAAGCCCAAACAAATTTCAGAATATCTCGTTTTTCATCCTTAGGTTCATTTTATAGAGTTCACGAGTTGTGAACTGAATTATTCTTCTCTGTAATGGATGACCAAAATTGATGATCGAAGTGGGGGTCTACGGTCTTATTTATATACATTCTATTATGAAACTGAATGGACGTGAACCATGGAGGAAGGCCGACATGAGAGATAGGTATAGGCTGGCTAGATTGAAAAAAATAGAATATATAATTTTCAAAAATCAATTTCTCTCGGGTTATTTGGGGTTAGGAGTTGAGTGAGGGCTCGTTAGAAAGAGGAAAAAATCCTCTTTAAGATGGTATAGGACCCATTGTGATAAGATGCCTCCAAGTTATCAAAAATTATTTTTCTTTGGATTGTTCTTGAATTTATATATGTAAAACGTTTAGGACATAATGAGGTCATTAGGGCTTTAAGAGAGGTTTCCACTTGCCATGGCTACCACTATGTCAACATATCATCTCCATGTCATCATATGGTCCTCCATGTCATGATATGGTATCCAACCATGTCATATGTCATAGTGCAACATCCATCAATTTCCATCAAGAGAGATTATATTTCATCAATGACAATTATTGACCGACACATACAAGAAGATGAAGTTGTTGGTACAAGTGACCTGAAGGCACTGATGTTGAGTGGAAAGGAGCTTTTATATCAGCTGTAAAAGGAGGAGTTAAGTTATGCAATGTTTTGAAAACCCAAGGTGATTCTTACCTCAACTACTATTTCTGATTTGCCTATAAAGATTCAAGACATGTTGAATTCATATCATGATATTATAGTGGATGATTTGCCAAGTGAACTACCACTTGTGAGAAGTATTAGAAACCATATCGATTCAATACCTGGTGTTGTACTTCCTAACAAAGTTTCTTACAGAATGACACCAAAGGAGAATGACGAGGTTTGAAAATAGGTGCAAGAGTTGTTGGATAAAGGATTGATCGGAGAAAGCTTGGACCCATGTACAGTACCCATAGTGCTCGGTCCGAAGAGAGATGGGACCTAGAGAATCTGCAGAGATTCTTGAGCCTTGAACAAAATCACCATCAGGTACAGATTCCCATTACCCAAGATAGATGATTTAATGGATTGTCTTATTGGTGCATATTATTTTTCTAAAATAGATCTAAAAAGTGGGTATCATCAAATTCCGATTAGAGAGGGAGACGAATGGAAAACAACATTCAAGCCAAATGAAGGGTTATATGAGTGGCTTGTCATACCATTTGGCTTGATAAATTCCCCCAATACTTTTATGAGGCTTATGATTGAAGTGTTGAAGGATTTTATAGGCAAATTTGTCATAGTATATCTTGATGATATTCTAATTTATAGTCAGTCACAGGAAGATCATTTAAGGCATTTAAGGCATGTTTTGGAAAGACTGTAGCAAGAGAAATTGCTAATAAACTTAAAGAAATGTTGTTTTATGAAAAAAAAAGTTGGTTTATATTGGTTTTTTGGTGTCAAAGGGTGGCTTGAGGATGAATCCAGAGAAAATCAAGGCAATACTAGAATGGCCTTCACCCAGAAGCATATTTGAGGTAATAAGTTTCCATGCCCTTGCTAGTTTTTGTATGAAATTTATCATAAATTTCAGTAGGATATGTGCACCTATTATGGAAACTATAAATAAGGTTAAACAACCATTTAAGTGGACTGCGGAAGCATAAGCTAGTTTTTAGTTGTTGAAGAGAAAGATCACTTAGCAACCTGTGCTAAGACTGACAGATTTCAATAAGCCTTTTTAAGTGACCTGTGATGCAAGTGTAGACGTTATTGGGGATGTCCTAATTCAAGGGAACATACTAGTTGCATATTTCAGTGAGAAATTGAATGAAGCACATAGGAAATATTCATCCTATGACAAGGAATTTTATGCAGTGGTGCAGGCACTTAAAAAATGGAGACATTACTTGTTTTTCAAAGAATTTGTATTGTTTACTGACAATCATGCCTTGCAGTACATTATGCATCAACCAAAGCTGATTCATAAGCATGTTAAGTGGATTGAGTATCTCCAAAGTTTTGAAACATATGAGTGGACAGGCTAACAAGACAGTTGATGCTTTAAGCATGAGAGATTTGATCATGTAGGAGAATTAGATCTAGGTGATGGGCTTTGATTTTATGAAGGATCTTTAGGAAGACGATGCATATTTCAAGGAAGCTTATCAGGCTTGCAAGAATCCTACCTTGCAAGATAAAAGTCCATGGCTATAATTTATAATACAAGAAGAACTTCTCTTCAAGAATAATCAACTTTGCATTCCTAGGTGTTCCATGAGAGAGAACTTGATTCAGGAGAAGCACAGTGGAGGTCTTGCTGGTCACTTTGGCCATGAAAAGACTTATGAACAGTTGAGGCACTTCTATTACTCGCCAAAGATGAAAACAAAGGTGCAAAAATTTGTTAATAATTGCATAACTCACCAACTTGCCAAAGGTAAAAATCATAAAATAGGGTTGTATACTCCTTTACCTATTCCCGATAGACCATGGGATGCCATTAGTCTAGATTTTGTACTTGGATTGCCAAAGACTCATAAGGGTAATGATTCATTTTTTGTTGTAGTTGATAGATTCTCCAAAATGGCACATTTTATTCCATGTTTTAAAAAGAGTGATGCTTCCCATATAACTAATTTATTTTTCAAGGAAGTGGTTAGGTTGCATGGAATCCCAAGAAGCATTGTTTCAGACTGAGATACAAGATTCTTGGGACATTTTTAGAGGACCTTGTGGAAGAAACTTGGGACATACTTGAATTTCATCTCGGCCTACCGTCCGCAGACTAATGGACAGACCGAGGTAGTGAATAGAAGTCTTGGAAATATCTTGAGAGGCTTGGTAGGAGACCACCCAAATCAATGGAGCCAAGTTTTGGCACAGGCATAATTTGCCAATAATGATTCATTTAACAGAAGCACGAAGCAAAATCCATTTCAGATAGTTTATGGTATGCATCCAAGAGGTATTTCTGAACTCAGAAATCTAGGTAGAGCTGAACAGAGAAGTGTAGTAGGAGAAGAGTTTTTGACAACGATGTAGGGCATCCATTAGTAGATTAAACAAAAGTTGCAGGAAAGTAGTGAAAAATGTAAAACTCATGCAAATATGAAGAGAAGAGAACTAAGTTTAGAGGTGGGAGAAATGGTATTGTCTCATCTTAGGAAGGAAAGATTTCCAAAAGGAGGATATAATAAATTGAAGTTAAAGAATACCTTGCAAAATTTTGAGGAAGTTTTCCAACAATGCATATGAAAAGGAACTTCCTCCAAGTCTTGGAATATCTCCTATTTTCAATGTTTCTGATTTATATAAGTTTCCAAAATCTTTAACACCATCAACTAGCAACAACATCCAATTGTAGATTGGAAAGAACAATTGCCTACAACAAAGTTTCTGCAACCCGACAGGATTCTTAACAAAAGACTTCCTAAGAAAACTAGGGGTAATAAATATTATGAATACCTGGTTAAATGGATAGACCATCAAGTGGAAGATGCCACCTGGATGACTTCCACACTTATACAAAGAAGAGGCAAGTCCATTGAAGAACTCATGACATGAGCCATTAATGATTTTCAGCCTCGGGAGCATGATGCATGAGCATTTGCTCATCGCTATTGACCGTCGAAATTTTAAAAGAGGGGTTGGTCCCTCGTGACTTTCTTGGTTAAAATTACAGAATCTAGGTTGTTTGCGAAGTAATAAACCCTGATTGGATAATTGGTGAGTTTGGAAGTATAAACTAGTAAATTATCCTTATTTGTCCATGTAATGAACACAATAAGCATTTGTAGTTATTTGGTTTTGATGTTAGTATAAAAGATCCTTGATTCTAGAATCTCAAATAGAATTGTGTAAGTTCCTTAATGTATTTCCTTGAAATTAAAAAGAAAAAAAGACGCAGTGTCAGAGGGGGTAGCAGAAGGGAGAAAAGTGAGATTAATCGAATTTTTTTGGACAACCCTGGGTGTTTCTAAGTTTTATCATCATAATGTGGTGTCTCGGTGCGTATTTTTTTATGAATTAGGATAAGAGTGGTTTCCAGTGTTAATTTTCTCTTTTCTGTAATGTGTATTTTAGGTGGAGTCAGTTGTTTGCACATAGTAGAGTTCAAATTGTTGATAGTGCCACAAACAAGTGAGAACTCTCGAAAGAGATTCGACCTTGGGTCACAAATAAAGTGATTAAAGGAGAAGCGAAGAGGGAGGAGGCATAATTTTTTTGATTGTTTGAGTCATTTAAAATCTTATAGTTGAAACTTTTCTTTGGAGTAGAGCAACCACCATTAAAGGGAAATAAATATCGAATCTGATTGGGTAATATGCTGACCCCGACCATAACTTAAAGCCCAACACTCGACTATAACAAAATCATCCCACCTCTTGGGTTAATTGGATATCTTGCCATTTGTTGATCTTAGTTGTGTTTGGAATATAGTGAAGAATCATCTCAAGTTTCATTAATGCTACTCTTCAGCACCAAAAACCAAGGGATCTACAAAAAGAGAAGGAAACAAGAAGTTGGTTTTCTGTACAAGGGTCAAATTTGAAGTTTATGGAGATAGGGGATAGACGCATGTTTGAACAAGGTAGAGTAATCTGATTAGAGGATATTGAGTTGGTCCTTGAGGCCATCAATGCTTTCCTTGATCCAACATAGGTTTATGGAACACCTTTATACGAGTTAATACTTGCATTTTCTTCTTGCCTCAATGAGATCGTAAGGATAATTTCTCATGTTCCCCCTTATAATGTTGACATTTTAAGAAGGGTCCTAAAATTGACGGTGGAAAAATTTTAGGGGTTGCATGATATCGAGAACCCTACCTTTAGTAAGAAACTCAAGGTCTTATATATTATGACAAGAACTAGATCATGTTCCATTATGCTCAATCTATAATGCAATGGCTTGATTTTCAAATATTCTAAGGTTTCTTCACCAACAACAGAGAATATCATCTCGACATTGCTAAGACCAACATGTAAAATATTTCTTCTTTAATTTTAGGTGAAGATAATGTCATTTGCATGCAGTTATGATCAAGGGTGTTTGATGTTTGGAGGAAGGAGTAGGTTGTTTCACCTGTTTCTCATCAATTCTATAAAAAATTGGTTGAGCATAACATAATGAAGTTCAAAAAGTAGGTAACTGAAGAATAAATAAATTCAATAGTGGTGTAGGTCACAGGATGTCACAACAAGGGTAAGAACCAAGTAAGAAGGAAGAAAATTTGTTCATTAGGGAAAGTTGATCTCTTGGTGGAGTTAGTAAGAGAAAGGATTTATTGCATCCAAACAAATTTGAAGACAATGAAGCAATTGTGACTATGGAGCATGGGAACAATGCCTCTCCTTAAGAAGAGAACATGTCAGCTGACGAGGAACTAGTATAAGAAGAAAGAGATGGTAAAACACATTCCTTGTCATCTATAGTTGCCATAGCACAAGACAATAGCATTGACACTCAATATCTAACAGGTAAGTTGAACAAGTACGAAGAATCTATGAATTTGTAGGGGCTTGAGAAGAGATATAGTTTGCAACAAAAGGGTCATAAATCACCTCTTTCAGAGAAGTCATCAAAGGGTCAAATAATAATATTGGGTGAGATGGTTAAGAATTCTCATTATGGACTAGCCATTAATGAAATGTAAGCATATATGAAGACATCCATAGTGGTTATTGGGCTTCCAGATCATAGTCACCAGGAGTACATTCAAGGAAAGACTAATAATATTGCAGAAGGCCTCTTAGCAATGAAGGAAAAGCTCAAGAGGATAAAAGGAAAAATAAGGATAGTGAGCTTGAAGAATGGAGGATTAGGAGTGCTAAGATAGTTGTTGAGCTTCCTAGTATTGAGGAGCAGTTAAAATTCCTGATAGCGATGTAGCAGAAACATACTCTTGAGTTTCATTTAGCAAGAGTAATAGGTGATATGTACAACAACTCTCTTTACAAGTACATAAGCAAGGCTTGCAGCACATTGAGTTCACAATTGCATGGGAGTAGAAATTTGATTACTAAGGAATCTTACACATTATTGATCGGCCCAAATAGAGACAAGGTGATGACACAAGTATGGGATGGATGGATGGTGCGAGGAAGCAAGAATCCAATATTGTAGGTTGTTGGAGCAAGATGGCAAGTATATATAGATTCAAAAATTAGGAGTTAGAATTATGGCATAATGGCATCTGAATTATAACTAGAGTAGTGCAACATCAACATGGTGCTCTTTTTTAGGGATCATCGATGATTAGTGGGAGATACATTCTCTAGGAATTCAAGGAATCCATATGTTTTATGGTTATGGTTGAAATACCCTATTTAAAAATCCCATTGGATTGGAGAGAGGTTATGAGTTGATATCCTACAAAGTGGGTGACACTTCTAGTGAGGGAAACAACATAGCAGGAACCCTTAGATATTGGGGATGATGGATTCCCTACTTGGAAATGGGATCTAGGTGGATCATTTCATCACACAATCGAACTGGACATAACGATGGCACACAACATGGGGTTTATAGAGGAAGAAAAAGGCATCGTGGTAGAGACCCTTCCTAGGAGACTAATAGCATACACTCAGACGAGAATTCTTGTTGACTGGATATCCCACTTATTGGAGGAATATTCTAGGAATAGGGTAGCCTACGGGTAGTAACTTATACATTAAAATGTTGATGTGGAAGATGAATGTAGTAGAGGAAGGAGCATTGGGACTTAAATTCCTCATGACAGATTTCTAGTCTCCAACTATATCAAATTGGAGTAGGCTAATTCATGGAGGAAGTGGTGGATGTCAGATAAAGCAACAAGGAAACTTGTTTTCATCCACATTACTAGTCGGATTCTCAGGAAGATGAGATATTTTTGCATGATTTCATCTCCTGAGCATGACCTCAATTTAGGTTCACAATAGAAGAGAAGTCAGTTGAATTGTAGCATTAATGGAAAAAACAAGAAAAATGTGATCCATGCTACTACCATAAGAGTCAAGAACCATTGTAAAATACCTCTCCTAATTAGAATCGATGGAGCATGTCGTATCATGCAGAAACACCTAAGACCTTTAGGAGGTAGTTGTTTTAACATTTGGTCTCCACAGGTATCCATATATATTTTGATGTAGAATTCACACATAGGTCACCCTGTGGGTATGCCACATATAAGTGTGTGTATTCAGAATCAAGGATCTTTCTCCCCGTAATATTTGAACAGGTTCCTGGGTCTAGCCCTATCTCATTGGATGTTAGGAAATATGGTATGGAGTACTCACAGAGTACTCTACAAATTCACAAGGAATTCTTACAAAGGATGGACTTCACTTCTATGGGTTATGGCAAGGCATGACAACATGTGGCAGTAGTACTAAATTCAATATTGTTGAGATTGTATGTCAATTATATGTTGAAACATTTTATAGACTTGTTTGATATCATGATATAGGTATATGGATTACTTGAGGACAAGAAATTTCAAGGAGGGAGAATTGTAATGTCCCTTTTTCCAGGCCTTGGGAACATAGAGCATCTCAATAGCCTAGGGTACAAATTAAATTAATTGCATGCTATGAGGGAATTAATTAATTAAAAGTGACTAAGAAAAAAGAATATTATAAAGTCACTTTACTAAGAGAAAAGGTGACCCATGGTATTCAGAAAACCCATGGAATTGACCATGGTATTTTGATAAGCCATTGTAATAAAAAGAGAAGAAGGAGCTCATTCGTGGATATGATTGGATGTTTTGGTTAGTTGATTTTGTGGGATCATTAAGATTTGTATGGGGTTTGTAACCCTAGTGTAGATATTCTTCATAGGTGGAACTATCCTCCCTAGGGATCAATACTAGTTTCAGTGGTGAAACATTCACCCTAGTGTAGAAATTTCACCTATAGAACAAACCGATATATGAAATGTCCTAAATCATAATACTTGTTCTACTTCTACAAAACATTAAGCGGAATCATAATCGAATTTATGAGCAACATCAAGTAGAAACATGCATAACCGATCAAGAGAAATAATCACACATAACACAAGATATATCCAGGGGAAAACACCAGCATAAAACCCCAACCATGTATTATCAATCAAATGGAAATCCTCTTCACAATACAAAAAGAATTAGCTCTCAAGCTATTTAGTTCTCAATGAACTATGAATATATGAAGATATGTCTCATGAACCAACCAAGCCTTGTGTATAAAGGCTTTACCTATGGTCCAATCCCTATTTCCTTGTGCAGTTTGCTTAAGAAATAATAGCAAAAGCATATGTAATTAATTCCAAACATACCAAGTTAACCAATGGTCCAACTATGCAATCCTTGAGGACACTAGTTCCTCAACCATGCAAAAACTACTTACTAGAAATAGTCAAGCATCTGATAGCACATTCTCCCACATCTGATCTCAACTGGGTCTCTGACAGAACTGACATGCAACAGTTATCCATGAGTGAATTCTCAATTATCTAAAATAATAGTTGTCACATGCATGCAAGCATTAACAAACTATATTTTATTATTTTGACATCTTGTTAAAATAATCTAATTGGACTTGACTAGTTAGAACTAAGTCAATTGATTATCTCATTATAGAACTCATACTTATTCCCTCAATCAGTGGAGGAAATTAAGGATAAATTCCTCAATCAGTGGGAAAACTCATGTGCATGCTCACAAAGACTTCAAATTCGAATTTCCTTAACTAATTAACTCAACTGAATTAATTAATTAATATTTCCAACTGCTATTAAGACCAAAATTAATTTTACTTCCTATAGATAAACTAGGAACTGCTATAAATAGGAAGGGACCCAGAAATGATATTTTAAGAACTTTCTATTTTTAGCAGTTTCACCTCCCACCCAATGTGGCCAATGACCTCACTAGCCAAACTGTTATTTTTAGACATGCTATTTTTAGCAGGTCTATTTTTAGCACATTCTAAATTTAACATTTCTTGTTGCACATTTTTCAATACTCTCTCTCAACAAGAAATGCTTCCTCTCGAACCCGATCCTGTAACTCTGGAATGTTTTGCATGCAACACATCTACCCGGTCCACATGCTCCAACAACACTTGGAACAAAAACACTCCCAACTGACCACTCTATTGGGCTAGGAACATACTCTGTTGCTGAAGCTCTACCTGTTGCTTATAAGTACTCCCTCTCTGACATCTGCACTACTGCAACATCTCCATGCATCTCGCACCATTGCACACCTCTCTGGGCCACCTAGCACTGTGCAAAACACTTGTGCCTCTCACATTGCTGCAGCCTGCTAGCTAAGCGTTGTCCTAGGATTCCCTGCACTGTCGCTCTCTCTGCTGCTCCATCCGCATCTGTCTCTACCCAATCAGTCAGTTTCTGCTACTCCACATCGGGGCTCCCGTAGCAAGGTCTCATCCAAGAGGTTGGGTACCTGAAGGATCCTGCCCCTCCTCCTTGGGACGATCACTCTATATCGCCCCACCTCCTTCCTCAAGGTATGGCTTCACGTGATCCCTCTGCCCACCTGGCTCGAAGTTTCCCACTAATGGAAGTCTCTGCATGATTAGATGTCTCTACTCAATCTCCTCTCAGCTTCCCCTGTTGTGGTTGCTCCACAACCTCCTGAAGCTGCTGCACCGATCGTGGTTCCTCCACAATTGTCTGAGAATTCTTCTGGTGCTGCATGTTGAGAGGTAATATACCCTCCCTCTCAACCACAAAGTCTCCATCAGTTGCCTTGTTGCTTAAGGCTTTGCATGCATCTTGAACCTTAAGAGCATACAGGTTCTTGACTCGTGAACCAAACTACTTCACCTGTCTAGTGATGCTATGTCTAAGGAAAACCTTTCCCTTACCGAAGACTACATCATAGCCTCTATCTTCCAGCATCGTGATCGAAACCAAGTTTCTCTTCAGTCCTGGTACATACTTGACATCGGTCAAGGTAAGGTGAGATCCATGCTCCCTCAGAAAAATAACCGTGCCTACACCTGAGACACTATACTTCTCATCATTACCCATCGCTATGAGTATCTAGAGATCTTTCTCCTCCAAAGTACTGAATAAACTCTTGTCGTCGATCATGTGGAAAGAAGCTCCACTATCAAGAAACCAACCACTTCCCACCATGGATGAAACCATGCATGCGAAGAGTGTGAAATCCAACTCAAACTATGAAGCAAGTGCCTCACCTTCAGATCCTTCCTCGGATCCCTTCTTAGATTTCCTCCATGGACAATTTGCAGCATAATGGCCCACCTCGTGACAATGAAAGCATCACACTTTCAATTTGTCAACCTTCTTCCCATCATTGGAAGAACTGGATTCAGAAAGAGAAACCTTCTCCTTCCCCTTCTTTGCCTTACTTGCTAAGGCATAGTTCTCCTCATCATGCATAGATGAAGAATTGTCTCTGGTGCTCCGTCTGATCTCCTCCTGCATCGAATCTGACCATAGTTGTTCCCAATTTGGCAGTTTCTCCTTTCCATTAACTGAGTCCTGGTAGCCATGCCAACTCTTAGGAAGGCCAAGGAGTGCTAGACTAACCATATCCTCATCTGATGTCATGACCCCTACACTTGCAAGCTCATCCCTGCATGTGATGAGCATGGTCAGATACATAGAGATCGTCTCATCCCTTTGAGACTTGATCTTTCAAAGTTTGTCCTTCAATGCCAGCTTCCTCTGATCACTGCTATTCTAATATAAATCTTTCAATGTTTTCCACATTGCATGCGGAGTCTCCTTCCCACAGAGGCTGCAAACAATGTGATCTCGCACTCCCTCCAAGAGAATTCTCCTAGCTCTAGCCACACACTTCCTCCATTCCACCCGCTCAATCTTGTGAGTAGGCTTAGGAATTTCTTGATCAATGAAATCCTTAAGGCCATTATCTTCCAAAACTACCTCCATGTGATCCTTCCAAGCTATATAGTTTGAGCTGCCATCAAGGGCATACTCAAGCCTCAAACCATAGAACGCCATCGATGAAATAGATGTGATAAGAAATTGAGATCTATATCCAAAATAATAAACTTCAAATTTCTCCTACTAGTATACGGTTATTGCTTGATCACATGTGCTCTGATACCATGTAGAAATTTAACCTGTAGAACAAACCGATATATGCAATGTCCTAAAGCATAATACTTGTTCTACTTCTACAAAACATTAAGCGGAAGCATAATCGAATTTATGAGCAAAATCGAGTAGAAACATGCATAGTCGATCAAGAGAAATAATCACACATAACACAAGATATATCAAGGGGAAAGCATCAGCATAAAACCCCAACCATGTATTATCAATCAAGTGGAAATCCTCTTCATAATACAAAAGAATTAGCTCTCAATCTATTTAGTTCTCAATGAACTATGAAGATATGAAGATATGTCTCATGAACCAACCAAGCCCTGTGTATAAAGGCTTTACCTATGGTCCAATCCCTATTTCCTTGTGCATTTTTCGTAGGAAATAATAGCAAAAGCATATGCAATTAATTCCAAACATACCAAGTTAACCAATGGTCCAACTACGCAATCCTTGAGGACACTAGTTCCTCAACCATGCAAAAAATACTTACTAAAAATAGTCAAGCATCTGATAGTACACTGTCCCACATCTGATCTCAACTAGGTCTCTGACAGAACTGACATGCAACAGTTATCCATGAGTGAATTCTCATTTATCTAAAATAATAGTTGTCACATGCATGCAAGCATTAACAAACTATATTTTATTATTTTAACAACTTGTTAAAATAATCTAACTGGACTTGACTAGTTAGAACTAAGTCAATTGGTTCTCTCATTATAGAACTTATACTTATTCCCTTAATCAGTGGAGGAAATTAAGGATAAATTCCTCAATCAGTGGGACAACTCATGTGCATGCTCACAAAGACTTCAAATTCGAATTTCCTTAACTAATTAACTCAACTGAATTAATTAATTAATATTTTCCAACTGCTGTTAAGACCAAAATTAATTTTACTTCCTATAGATAGACTAGGGACTGCTATAAATAGGAAGGAACCCATAAATGTTATTTTTAAAACTTTCTATTTTTAGCAGTTTCACCTCTCACCCAATGTGGCCAATGACCTCACTAGCCAAACTATTATTTTTAGACATGTTATTTTTAGCAGGTCTATTTTTAGCACATTCTAAATTTAACATTTCTTGTTGCACATTTTTCAACACTCCCTCTCAACAGGAAAGGCTTCCTCTCGAACCCGATCCTGTAACTCTGGAATGTTCTGTATGCAACACATCTACCCGGTCCACTTGCTCCAACAACACTTGGAACAAAAACACTCCCAAATGACCACTCTGTTGAGCTAGGAACATACTCTGATGTTTAAGCTCTACCTGCTGCTTACAAGTTCTCCCTCTCTGACATCTGCACTACTACAACATCTCCATGCATCTCGCACCATTGCACACCTCTCTATGCCACCTAGCACTGTGCAAAACACTTGTGCCTCTCGCATTGCTGCAGCCTTCTAGCTATGCGCTGTCATGGGATTCACTGCACTGTCGCTCTCTCTATCACTCCATCCACATCTGTCTCTACCCAATCAGTCAGTTCCTGCTACTCCACATCGGGGCTCCCGTAGCAAGGTCTCATCTAAGAGGTTGGGTACCTCAAGGATCTTGCCCCTCCTCCTTGGGACGATCACTCTATATCGCCCCATCTCCTTCATGGAGGTATGGCTGCATATGATCCCTCTGCCCACCTAGCTCGAAGTTTCCTCCTACTGGAGGTCTCTACATGAGTAGATGTCTCTATTCGATCTCCTCTCAGCTTCCCCTGTTCTGGTTGCTCCACAACCTCCTGAAGTTTCTGCACCAATCGTGGCTCCTCCACAATTGTCTGAGACTTCTTCTCGCGCTGCATGTTGAGAGGTAATATACTCCCCCTCTCAACCACCAAGTCTCTATCAGTTGCCTTGCTACTTAAGGCTTTGCATGTACCTTGAACCTTAAGAGCATACAGGTTCTTGACCCGTGAACCAATCTGCTTCACCTGTTTGGTGATGATGTGTTTAAGGAAAACCTTTCCCTTATTGAAGACTACATCATAGCCTCTATCTTCTAGCATCGCGATCGACACCAAGTTTCTCTTCAATCCTGGTACATACTTGAAATCGGTCAAGGTAAGATGAGATCCATGCTCCCTCGGAAAAATAATCGTGCCTACACCTAAGACACTATACTTCTCATCATTGCCCATCGCTATGAGTATCTAGAGATCTTTCTCCTCCAAAGTACTGAATAAACTCTTATCATCGGTCATGTGGAAAGAAGCTCCACTGTCAAGAAACCAACCACTTCCCACCATGGATGAAACCATGCATGCGAAGAGTGTGAAATCAAACTCAAACTATGAAGCAAGTGCCTCACCTTCATATCCTTCCCCGAGTCCCTTCTTGGATTTCCTCTGTGGACAATTTGCAGCATAATGGCCCACCTCATGACAATGAAAGCATCGCACTTTCAATTTGTCAACCTTCTTCCCATCATTGGAAGAACTGGATTCAGAAAGAGAAACCTTCTCCTTCCCCTTCTTTGCCTTACTCGCTAAGGCACAATTCTCCTCATCATGCATGGATGAAGAATTGTCTCTGGTGCTCCGTCTGATCTCCTCCTGCATCAAATCCGGCCATAGTCATTCCCAATCTAGCAGTTTCTCCCTTCCATTCATCGAGTCCTGGTAAATATGCCAGCTCTTAAGAAGGCCAAGGAGTGCTAGACTCACCATATGCTCATTTGATGTCACGACCCCTACACTTGCAAGCTCATCCCTGCATGTGATGAGCTTGGTCAGATACATAGAGATCGTCTCATCCCTTTCACTCTTGATCTTTCAAAATTTGTCCTTCAATGCTAGCTTCCTCTGGTCACTGCTATTATAATATAAATCTTTCAATGTTTTCCACATTGCATGCAGTGTCTCCTTCCCATGGAGGCTCGAGACAATGTGATCTCGCACTCCCTCCAAGAGAATTCTCCTAGCTCTAGCCACACACTCCCTCCATTCCACCTACTCAGTCTTGTCAGTAGGCTTTGGAATTTTCTGATCAATGAAATCCTTAAGGCCATTATCTTCCAAAACTGCCTCCATGCGATCCTTCCAAGCTATATAGTTTGAGCTACCATCAAGGGCATACTCAAGCCTCAAACCATAGAACGCCATCGATGAAATAGATGTGATAAGAACTTGAGATCTATATCTGGAATAATAAACTTTGAATTTCTCCTGCTAGTATACTATTCTTGCTTGATCACCTGTGCTCCAATACAATGTAGAAATTTCACTTGTAGAACAAACCGATATATGCAATGTCCTAAAGCATAATACTTGTTCTACTTCTACAAAACATTAAGCGGAAGCATAATCGAATTTATGAGCAAAATCAAGTAGAATCATGCATAACTGATCAAGAGAAATAATCACACATAACACACGATATATCCAGGGGAAAGCACCACCATAAAACCCTAATCATGTATTATCAATCAAGTGGAAATCCTCTTCACAATACAAAAAGAATTAGCTCTCAAGTTATTTAGTTCTCAATGAACTATGAAGATATGAATATATGTCTCATGAACCAACCAAGCCCTGTATATAAAGGCTTTACCTATGGTCCAATCCCTATTTCCTTGTGCAATTTGCTTAGGAAATAATAGCAAAAGCATATGCAATTAATTCCAAACATACCAAGTTAACCAATGGTCCAACTACATAATCCTTGAGGACACTAGTTCCTCAACCATGCAAAAACTACTTACTAGAAATAGTCAAGTATCTGATAGTACACTGTCCCACATCTGATCTCAATTGGGTCTTTGACAGAACTGACATGCAATAGTTATCCATGAGTGAATCCTCAGTTATCTAAAATAATAGTTATCCCATGCATGCAAGCATTAACAAACTATATTTTATTATTTTAACAACTTGTTAAATTTTTCTCTCTGGACTTGACTAGTTAGAACTAAGTCAACTGATTCTCTCATTATAGAACTCATACTTATTCCCTCAATCAGTGGAGGAAATTAAGGATAAATTCCTCAATCAGTGGGACAACTCATGTGCATGCTCACAAAGACTTCAAATTCGAATTGCCTTAACTAATTAACTCAACTTAATTAATTAATTAATATTTCCAACTGCTGTTAAGACCAAGATTAATTTTACTTCCTATAGATATACTAGGGACTGCTATAAATAGGAAGGGACCTAGAAATGCTATTTTTAGAACTTTCTATTTTTAGCAGTTTCACCTCTCACCCAAAGTGGCCAATGACCTCACTGGCTAAACTGCTATTTTTAGACACGCTATTTTTAGCACATTTTAAATTTAACATTTCTTGTTGCACACTTTTCAACACTATGAACAACATTGGTATATATATAATGTTAGCCTCAAAAGAAATAAAATCGAATAAAACTTATTTCAATCCTATTTGGGTTTTTTAATTGAACCTTAAGATATAAGGAATTGATTGAAATACTTAGATAGCCAAGTAAATTTAGGAAAGTTCAAAACATTATATAAAATTATAGAAACGTTATCATATAGTGTTTTTTAGTATACTAAATTCCAATATGTATGATGTATATCGTGTTATGACTAATCTCTTGTAGATAATCTCAAAAGAGATAAATTTGAATAAAACTTATTTGTTGTTTGCAAGAAATCTTTTAAAATTGAATAAAACTTATTTCAATCCTATTTGTGTTTTATAATTGAACCTTGAGATAAGGAATTGATTGAAATATTTACAAGAGTTGACCATGCAATGTTATATGGGTGGGTCACAAAAATTTCCATTTATATAGATTTTTTATTATAATATCAATGACTTTAGAATTCAAATAATTTATTATTAAAATCGTTGTAATAACATACATTGATTGCACTAAGATGCACTTTCTACAATCCAATATAAAGCATATTTGTAATTCTTTCCGTGCTTAATATTAAATTGATAAATGATATATATTTTAGTTTATTTTAAGTATCAAAGTGACTTGCATCATATTTGTAATTATTTTGATAGTTCACAATACATCTTTTAAAATTGAATAAAACTTTAATTTCAATCATACTTTTGTTTTTTAATTGAACCTTGAGATAAGAAATTGATTGAAATACATGGATAGCCAAGTAAATTTAGGAAAATTCCTAAATTATTTAAAATATATAAAATTATAGAAACATATAATTAATTGTTTAAATTAACATACATTGATTGCACTAAAAGACACTTTCTACAAGCCAATATTAAGCATATTTGTAATTCTTTCCATGTTCAATATTAAATTAATGTACATGGTATATTTTAGTTCATTTCAAGTATTAAAGTGACTTGCATCATAGTATTAAGATTGTACTTAATTTCTTAGTCTATGGAACTAGAAATCAAAATTGTTATCAAATGTAAAATTTTACTTCTTGAATGTTCTTAATTGAAGGTCTTAAGATAAGGAATTGATTGAAATATTTGGATAGCTAAGTAAATTTCAGAGAGTTCATAAAATTATATAAAATTATAGAAACATATCATTAAATGTTTTTTGGTATATTAAATTACAATTTACATATGAATTATATCATGTTATGACAATTTGCTCTTGTAGATGACATCAAAAGAAATAAAATTAAATAAAACTTATTTGAACAGTTTACTAGACATCTTTTAAAATTGAATTTAAAACTTAAACTTCAATCCTATAATATCTGTTTTTTAATATAACCATGATATATTTTAGTTCATTTTAAGTATTAAAGTGACTTGCATCATAGTAAGATTGTACTTCTTTTCATAGTTTATGAAACTAGAAATCAAAATTGTTATTTTTTTAAATAAAAGTTCTACTATATAATTTTTTTTTTTAAAACTAGTGAAATAATAAAATAGATCCAAAAACGGAAATTTAATGGACATCCATAGAAAGGATTAATAAAATTCCATAAACTGAAATGTAATGAATGTATCATTAAATTGTCCATATGAAAATATATACAAATATACCCATAAGTTGTCCATCTATGAAAATATAAAAAGTCTGTACATATCACATGTAAATGTGCCCTGTGAAATGGGCCTAAAATTATACAAACTATCCACTCTAGAATATCTCATTAGAACTCCTGTGTGAGCTCTGCAACCCAAAGTAAGTGTCCCTAATCTAGTATTGGAATATAACACATTCAAATTCAAATTAATTATATCATTATTTGTACAAAATAAACCATTTGTAAATAAATAACTTTGAACCACATTTAATTACGTATGAATCTACTAACCTCATTCGAGTCCAAATGCAATTCTGGTAGGAGGGGGGTCTAATCAATTTGGATTTGGTGCTCCCATGCCTATGGCTCAACGATTGGGGCTTGTGTCAATGGACCTGCACCATTAATGTGGAGATACCCAACATCCCACTTATGTGTCCACATAACTACGACATGGACACCACTCTGCATATGGGTCTATGTACACAATGAAAAGACAAATTATAATTATTCTACAAATTAATCAGCATGCATGTAACTCAAAAGAATAAAATTTTGAAATCTTCAGAATAAAAAAGTTTACCTCCACATGAGTGTCTTGAGGCACTAGAGGTGGAGGTGGATGTGGAGGAGAATCCATGGAAATATAAATTGGTGGAAGCTACTTTGGTTGATCAACTACCCCCTTGGATAACCTCATAACCTTGTCCATGTAGCCAGGTTGTGCTTGCATGTTATCATGAACTTATTAATATAAATGCAATCTTATATGAACTTATTAATTAATATAAATAATTTATAATTTGACAATAAGAGTCAAAAGTTATGTATATATGTACCTGGCCTAGGTCATGTGGTTCGTGCACCCTCCAAGTCTCACGGATGGCATCATGACACATACGTGCATGTGCCAAAATTTGGTCGGCTGGTAGACTTGTGAGATATGCATCATCATATAATGGAATTGACAGGTCAGGAAGCAACGATGGTGGTCTACTCATCTCTCCACACAATGGGACCCACGCATTGGTCAATGTCATCTGCATGCTATGTTCAATGGTATGGGTAGTCACAGTGCCAAGTTGCGATGACTCCTTTAGCTCTATCGTCAATACCACACTCTGAGACAGTAATGGAAACAATATTGAAGGTGGTGGTACATGTGCAGGGTCCCTACAAGCTTCGACATGATCATAGCTACATTCCAAGTTGGATCCATAATACTGAGATCCAACATCAATGTAATATGGCCTCAAATGTAGCACAAACTCCGCATATATATGTTTTCCGAAGTAAATGGGGACCTGGTCATGGTGGAGGAACTGGCCCCAATCTCCAACGAATCGATCATAAACATAGGTGTATACATCAATATTGCCAAAGGATCTTAGTGGAATTGAACCAAAATGTCTAACACAATGGTCCAAAGGGATGTCAAACAATTCCCCATGAACATCAAGGTCCTTGGTGGTAGTTTTCATTGCCTCCTAAGTATGTGGGCCTCTAACCTCTAGCCTCCACATCCTTTATATAGAATGTAGGAGGTGGCTTTGTGGTCTCGTCCTCTAGTATGCATCGATCAACCTCTCGATGCTCTCCAACATCAAATTCAAGCTACACCTAGTAGGCAACCTAACAGGGATTTTACCCAGCTCTCATGTGATCCACATATCATGGGCCCTAAAATCATCCGACGTAATAGTGGTTGTAGCATTGTTCCATGGAGGGATCGAGTTGAGGGTCTGCATATCATAAACATATTTTAATAACATATATAACAGAATAAGCATAATAACATATGCATTAAATTCAAAGACATCAATTGAAAATGATTTTAAAATTAAAGACAATTTCAAGACATAAACACATAAATATAAAATAGGATTTAAAAATTGATGAGGTGTACCTGTAATAGGTGAAGAAGGTCCACTATCAGTAGTATGATCATCAGTAAAGATAGAAACACTTTCTATGACACTCTGAATGGTGTCAGAGGAAGGCTCTATGAGTGGAAAACAAACTCTGGGTGGGCTACATGATCTATTATGAGTCTGACCATGTATAGTAGATCCCCCTCACACTTCGACAACTTGCAGTTGGGGGGTGTATAGGAGATGCCTATGCATATTACATATAAGCTAATCCAAAGAAAAAAATGTTGACTAAACTATTACATATAATACATTTAAACTACTCCAAGAAAAAAATGTTGATTTAGAAAGAGTATTGACAAGAAAACCATTTCTAAACTCAAGTAGAATAATCTAGCCTAAAGTCCTAAACTTTAGAGTCCACTTTTTTGATAATTTATCAACCAAAGTATTGAGTTCCATGTAAATACAATCAAAAGAGGTAATCAAATGTAACTTCACACTTTTTCCCATTTCTAAATAAAGCATTTTATTCATAGAGCATAAATATGTAAATATATATAAAAAATTAAAATAACCTATTTGCAAAACTAATAAAATTTAATGCCAACCAAATACTCCATAAGGCAAGTTATCATAAAGTTTAACTTTGACACATGACATGTACTAGGTGCAAGCACATGAAGACAATGTTTCTAGTACAACAAACTACATAATGAAACAATATGGTACAAATTAGAAAAGAGTCAAAATTCTTTTATTCACTTTAAATGCACTTTTAATCATGGATGTAATGTATGTATCAATGATACATTGTTGAAAATTGAAGACATATATATTTATATAACTATAACTTTTCCCTAAAGGTGCAAAGATACACCAAAGGAATAGAAGATTTGAGAAGATCATCTTGAAAAACAAAATCATTAAATTTGAAAACTCTTATTCTAATAGAATAAAAATGTATTTTTAATTAAAAATAAAAAAATAAAGAACTCTAGGTGAGTGGGATGGGCAGACATTTTTCAATCAAAAATAAATAATTAAAGTGTGCAAGAGCACTCTATGATCATGATTATCCACGAAAACCCCAAACTCGTCCCACTCCTCCATCTCTTTCTCGCTCAACACATATGTTGCTTTACTTATGAGATTCTTGTAATATGTTGGAGGAGGCTTGGGCATGAACTCAAACCGTCCAGTCTCATGGTGCAAGTGCAAATGCTTTAGCATAGAGAATATATCAGAGCAAATGACAACTAAATGTTGCAATTTGGGGCCCTAATTATGTTCTAGATAAGTTTGTATCTATAAATTCCTTTTGGTCCCAAGCACCGGCTTGTTCATGGGAAACATAACCATCTCATTATAGCTCTCCAACACCATCGAATTCACAGAACTCTCTCTCTCTCTCTAACTCGTCACTTTGTCTCCCTCTCACTCTTCACCGCTCACAAACTCTCTCTCTCCTCATCTATTTATCTCTCCTCTCTCCCTTCTTCTCCCCCTCCCTCTCTCACTCTTCCCCACTCATCTCTCTCTCTCTCTCCACCTTTCACCCTCTCGTTCCCTATCTCTAGGGAAAATTTTAGGGGCTAATATTCGCAGATGGGCTAATTTTCCGTGCATTTTCCAAAAAAAGGTTCGCCAATTTCCATCTTTTTTCTGAAATGATTAGGGCAAATTTTATATTACACCATTATTTTACCTTAAAAATCGCCAAAATATTATATCGACTAATATAAAATCATTGGAAATCTAAATATTTTTACAAAAATATCAGTACAAATTTTACAATTTGCATATTATGGACTAGTAAGATTCGCCAAGGTTTCTAAACTCTAAGATAAACTTTCATACTTAAAATTTCCCCTGCCTATCTCTACCTCCCTCTCTCAGTCCCTCCACAACAATCTCCCTTCAACCCCCTCCCCCAAGCTTAATCTCTTCCTCACTCCCTCTCACTCCCTCCATCTTCCCCTCTCTCTACCTCCCTCTCTCAGTCCCTCATTCACAACAATCTCCCTTCCACCCCCTCCCCCAAGCTTCATCTCTCCCTCACTCCCTCTCACTCCCTATCTCTTTCTCCATCTTCCCCTCTCTCCTTATCCCCTATTTCTCTTTCCCGCCTCTCTCCTTTCCTTCACTTCTCTTTACCACCATTACTCCCTCCCTGTTATCGGGAAATCTAGTGTCCATTCAGAGCTGCTAGTCCCAGTAAGACGGGTATCTATCTTAGAAACAAACAAACTAAATTTACTTTCGTTTTCCTTTATGAGAAGTAGATAGGAGAGAAGCAAAGAATACCAACCTCAGTCTTTCGCTTGGTTCCTTGCTTGTTCCCTCTCCCCTCTGACAGATCTTTGTCGCTCCTTCCTTGCTTACCCCGCTTCAAAGAGCACCTATAAATTCAAAGCAGCATGATACCATCAAAGCACAGAGATCTACGATCATAAACAATATAGGACCAGATATATATTGACCACACAAATGCATATATCAACAAACATACAAGAATGTGGAGGAAAACACGAATAGCTTTATTGATACAAAGAGTAGAAGAGAGGATTACAACCCATTGATTTGACCCAGCGTCATCCTCCTAGCATGAAAGCCCTTCTTCACCCCATGAAAAGATTAGATCACCCAACACTATGATATTCCCCCTTGATTTTCACCAGCTAATTCTGAGAGATTCTGTGGACGATTTTTGGCGCCGTCTGGACCATGTAGAAGCTAAACCTGAGCTCTTCAATTTCATTCTTTCCTTTTTGAATTCTAAGCATGTTTCCCTGCTTTTCTGAGCCTCTGGGGTTTGAACAATTCGTTCTACCCCCATCGCACCCTGTGTACATTGAAAGGTGCGATGCATACTAGGCTGGACATTGGCTAGTCAATATGCATCTCACCCAGTACACAGCTGGGGTGTGATGGGTGCAAAGAGGGAAACTTTTGCACTGTCTTTTCATGGAAATTTTGCCTGTATTTTGCCAAATCAGGATCTTGACTCTTCTCTTGTTTGTTTTTCAGAGATTCATCGAAGAAAAATGGTTGTTACATGGAGAGAACACGAGCATGAAGGAGAGGACATGATTTCTTTACATGATCCGGGTACGGTAACTACATTGCGGAACTGTGGTTTTCTCAAGTTCTTCCGCATATCTAGCATGAGGCGACAAATCAACTTGTTGCAATATTTCCTCGATGCATGGGATCGTACCAACCAAGTGTTCCAGATCAGAGGCAAATCCGTCCCCTTGACTGTTGTGGACATCTACTTTTTGACTGGTTTATCGAGGCGTGGTGCCCCTCTCTCACTATCAGGTTCCACCCGTGGGGGCGAATCCATGAGGGATTATATTCGCCGATATTGTAGAGAAGGATCTCAGCCGAGCAGGGACGACAAGATCAATATCCGAGATATCACTGACTGGTCCTTGAGGACTATTCTATTCACCTTTGCTAGATTGGCTGGTAGTGCGGCTCTTCACTTGGCCAACATGTCCAATATGCAGTATGCCTTGAATGCCTCAAACCAAAGGTGTTCAACTGGTGTGATGCAGTACTTCCGGTGATAAAAGAACAGCTTACCAAGGTGAAAAATGGACGATCCAAGAACTTTGGCTATGGTTCTATTTTAACCACTTTCACCTTGGAGAAGATCCCACTGATGCAGCCATGGTACATTTCACTTGGTTTGCCACCACCGACTGAACCACGGATGCAAATATGGGTTGAAATTATGGCCCAAAATGTTGCTCAGCCGCAAGTTTCTTTCTCTAATGCCTTCTTCGAGTGGTTCAACCGTCAGGATATGGTTTATGCCGAGTGTCCGTATGCTGGTATGGATTTCCAGGGTGACCCAAATTTGGTGTTGCCGGCTGGCGAGCAGTGGGGTGTTATAGGTAAAATCTCTAACCATATCCTTGTTTATTGCTTTTATAATGTTCTTGTGCTTTCTTTTATTCAAGACTAATCAAGACTCATGTGCTCATGCAGATATCAGACCAGTGCGACCAGTAGTGCGCCTGAGAGCACCAGCTGCCATTCCAGCAGGAGAGGCTGTAGGGAGGGTTGTCCTTCACGACTTGGATGTGGCTGAGACTCTTGCAGTATTGCAGGATCAAATCGAGGGCCTCACTCTTGGTATCCCGAATGTGAGGACCGACGAGCTACCTCTGATATTACAACGATATACTACTAGCATGCCGAGTCGATGGACTAGGCTTTTACGCATGATTGCACAAGCGGTGACTTGTTATCACCAACACCATTAGACTAGGGTGACCCCTAGCATTTTGAGTTTTTGGGTCATTTGACCGATTTTGTCTTAGACATAGAACACTATGTATAAACCATAAACAGTTATATAAATTTTTTATTTTCGTAGCTTTATTTTGGTTAAGTTATATGATCCTGATGCAAATATTGATGAAATGCTTTTCTTTTATAAATGTCGCAAATGTCTATCTAACACATAATTTGCCAATGAATCTGTTAATGTGTTTAAGTTTCTGGAAATATGTTGATATTGGATAGAATCGAACTGTCTTTCCAAAATCTTGACCCTTAGGAACATGCGATAGATAGCTGGATTCCACACCGAATAGATGTCGGTGAGCTGTAGAATGACGAGTTGTGAGTCTAGCCTGATGACAAGTCGACGTATGCCATGCACGATGGCATCAAATAGGATCTCTATCAATGCATTGTATTCAACGATTTTGTTCATTGATCGACCAATACATACCCCTCTGAAACTCACTAACTTGCTGCTTGGATCAAAGATAACCCAGGCCGCAGAAGATAGGTTCCATGAACTACGACTCACTTCGTTGGCATATCCAACAAATGATTCTAATAGGTTCGACATCTGCAACAAATGCAAAAGTGGATTACCTAACCAAAACGATTACTCTTAGTGAAAACAAAAATGTAACAAAACCATATGAAGAGGTTACTACACTGAGTCAAGCATAGTAACACTTAAGGTACAACCTGTTTCGGGGTTGCGACAGTGGAATCCCATCATAATCCACTAACTCGTAGGCTCCTTTTGCTAATACACACTTAACAACATAGGGGCCCATCCATAAAGACTGGAACTTACCTGCTCCCAACTTGTCGGACTCCTGGTCATAAAGTAAGATCAGGTCACCTTCTGAGAAGACACGGGGTTTGGCATTCTTGTCAAACTGCACCTTGACTTGTTTCTTATGTGATTCATTAGCCAAGGTGGCATCGCGATGGGTTTCATCCAGTTGGATTAATTCCAAGAAACGAGCCTCCTCTCCTGAAGTTCCAGGGAGAAGGTCGACTACGAGCTTGAGGGACGAGATTTCGCACTGAACTAGTAAGATTGCTTCCACGCCATACACCAGCTGAAAGGGTGTAAACCCAGTTGCATTCCTCACTGATGTCCGGTATGCCCACAAGGCTGAGTACAGGATTAGGTGCCAAATCCGTTTATGGACTCCAATCATCCTTTGCAGCATGCGCTTCAAGACTTTGTTGGTTGCCTCAACTTGCCCATTAGCTTGTGGATAATATGGAGTAAAGTTGTCATGGGACAATCCTAATTTAGTAGCCAACTCAACCATCATGTGATTACGAAAATGCGATCCATGATCTGTGACTATAGCTTGTGGAACATCGAACCTGGAGACTACACGATTAAAAAAGAAAACAACAGTTGTTTCGCCGTTGTTGTTTTATGTAGGCATCACCTCGACCCATTTCATAAAATAGTCAACTGCGACTATGATATACCCATGCCCCCCGGCTGAGGTGGGGTTACATGTCATGAAATCTATGCCCGATTTAGCGAATGGCCCAACAGCAACTACTGGCAGCAGAGGTGCGGGTGGTATTCTGGTTTTGCGATCGAAGATTTGACAAGCATGGCAACTTCTGACTGCGGTTATGCAATCCTTGAACATTGTTGGCTAGAAGTATCCTGCCCGTAAAATCTTTTGTGTCATAGTGTAACTAGATTGATGCCCCCCACATGCTCCTGAATGACAATCATTCAGGACTTTTTCGGTGAGGCACCTTCTCATAACTGTATCAATACGACAACGGTAAAGCGTATCACCGATGATCATGTAGTCTTTTGCTTGGTATTGAGTACATCGTTGCTCTGATCGGGAGGTATTAGACCTATATGTTTGGGTCTGGAGATGGATTATTATATCTCCATACCATGGATCGCTTGAGGATATCAGAAACAAAGATTCATCCACGATTGTTGCTTTGGATGTTGAATCATTGGACGACGATGGGAAGTCACATAGTAACTCCGCGAAAACTGGGGCTTTCTTTGATTTGGATTTTACGAATTGCAAATCAAACTCTTGCAAAATCGCTATCCATTTGGAATATTTGCCCCCCAGTAACTGTCGCGACAAGATATAATTCATGGGGTTGCAATCTAACAAAATGGTAGTTTTTCGAAAGAGGACGTAGTGTCGAAATCTCTATATTGCTTGAACAACTGCGAGAACTAGCTTTTCAACATAGGAGTACTTGTTTTCCGTATCATTTAAGTTTCGGCTTAAATAATAGACAGGATGTTCAATTCTAATGTCTTCTTGAACTAAAACCATTGCTATGGTCGTATCCGCTGCAGCCAGATACAGGTTGAAGTCTTTTTTATAATCATGAGCATACATTAATGATTCTTTTATTAGGGATTCCTTTAGAGCATCAAAGGAAGCTTGCGCGCCCTAATCCCAGATGAAGGGTACTTCTTTTTTCAACAGACGCATATAACCTTTAGCAATCTCGGCATAATTTGGAATGAACCTCCTCAGAAAGTTTACTTTCCCTTGGAGTTTATGAATCTAAAGAAAATTTGAAGGTGGAGGCAAATCAATGATTGCCTGAACCTTACACGGGTCAAGACGAATCCCATCCTTTGAGACTACAAAGCCAAGTAAATGACCGGAACCGACACAAAACACTCATTTGTGTGGATTGAGTCATATCTTGTAGTGTCGGCAACGTAGGAATATCGCTCTCAAATGTTGCGGATGATCAGTCCGCTTTCGCGAATGAGCCTGAAGATCCTTGAGATATGGTTGAATGATGTTTTTGATGTCATGGAAGGCATAATTCATTGCCCTCTGAAAGGTTTCCCCTGCATTCTTTAAACCAAAAGGTAGCTTGCGGATGCGAATGTGCCCCACAGACAAATAAATGCAGTCTTTGACTGGTCCTGTGGGTGGATATTTATTTGATTATACTTGGAAAATCCATCTATAAATGAAAAGATTTCACATCTAGCGCATTCATCAATTATCTAGTCAATGAAGGGTGTGGGGTAGTTGTCTTTTGGACAAGCTTGATTTACATCCCTATAATCGATGCACACTCTAACTGTTCCTTGCTTTTTCATTACAGGAACAATATTCGATACCCAATTGGTTAGAGGAATCGGGTAAATGAAACCAGCATGGAGAAGTTTTTCAACTTCTGCCTTGATGGCAGCGACTTTCTTTGGGTGCACCTGCCGAAGTCGTTGTCGTACTGGTTTGACATCTGGATACATCTATATTTCGTGTTCAACTATGCACGAGTCCATGCCTGGCATTTCTTCATATGACCATGAAAATACATCTCTGAACTCGCGAAAGAGGGCATAATATACTTCTAGTTCTGAAGAAGAACAAGATTTGCTGACATGAATATTCTCTACAACATCTGGTTTGGTCGAGATATTTATGGCGATAGTCTCTTCAATATTGGAAAAGTTTCGTTCGGAATCCACCGTATTTACAGTATTTGATAGGAAATCCAAAACTCAAGGATGATCAAGGTCACTGGAACAATCTTCTTTGTAATCTGGAAGATGGGAACGATGGTGGTAATCTTCCCATGGTTCCCTGTCAATCATCATTAACTAAACAATTCCTTCGTCTGTAGAATGTACATGCAACCAAGGATCTGAAGAGGTACCATATTCCATATACCTATCTATCCAAATGCTTGATGAGCGTTGATTTGTGTTTGCCTCCCATGCCGAAAACATTGATTGCTACAATATTTCTATTGGGCTTCAAGGCAAAACCTGGCAATGATCCATGCTAACATCGTGTTCGGACATCTTCTGAATGGAAGACACCATATTGCAGGTTCCCACCGTGGCCACTTCTGCCAGATTGTTTGGAGGCGGTAGGGAAAAAGTACCCATTAATGTAGGGTCTTTTAGTAGGCCTACTTCGATATTTTGAAGTGACTGAGAGCTTCCGTGGATCATCGGAATGCTTCCCGTAACTTGTGAACTTTTGGGGAGAAATGTTTGTTGGTTGATGATTGTAATTCCTCCTTAGAGAGGAAATGCAATCTTTATGAAGTATGTCGACACAACAGCGGCCATAACATAAATCCAGGGCCTTCCCAGTAGGATTTTGTAATCGAGGTTTCCGTCGATAACTTCAACATCGATTTCTACTATTTTGCCCCCCAGTTTGACTTGCAAGTTACTTAAAATCCCGTATGGAGTGTATGTTCATCCATCAAATGCTTTTAACGTCATTGACAATCACAACAAGCCTAAAGTTTTCCAACAACTCATTAACATAATACATGTAGATGCCCCTTCATCAATAATTGTTCGATGAACAGTTTTGTTGAGGGCTTTCACTTGAATAAGGAAAGTGAGTTGAGATGGTAACTGTGGATCATATCCTTTATGATTAAAGGCCACAAGATTGGAATCTGCTGGGTCAATCCCACCTATTGCTGATAATAGAGCCTACTTCTGGGAGGGGCAATTTTGCAGTACCTCAAGTGTCGACATAGCAGATGGCGATTGGGCCAGGTCCTCTACTATATTATAATTTTGTGCTGCTCTGGCACGAGGATTAAATTCGATTTGTGTACTACTCCCTTTGGCAGCTTTATCATTAGCTCAGGAATGATGGTTGGCACAACTTTGGTCGAAGTTGTTGTCGAACCACTAGGTTGATCATTAGCCTTGTTTTTCGACAGCTATGGATTCCCATTATCTTTATTCCTTGTCGATATCAAAGCATCATTTTGTTGTTTCAAAAGGGATAGCATAATTACTTGGGATGGGGAAGCATTTTCACTAGCAACCAGATTGGTTCCTGGGTTTGGAAACGGATCGGCCAATACCGCTGAGGTTTTTGAACTCTTGAAGAATATTCTAAGCTTAGATTTATGTGGACAATCTTTTGTCCAATGATCCTCATCGCATATAAAGCATGGATGACTTGGTTTCCTTTCTCCATAAGGGTTTGCAGAAGAATTTTTAGGAGACAACTCCTCCTATTTCTTCTTTTTTCCTTTCTTTTTCTTCTTGGCTCCTGGTTGCTTCGGTTCTTTAACTTTGTCAGTCGACACGGCATTTACCTCTGAGGCGAGAAGGTCTTCATTTACATTTTGACTAGAAACCGTACAAGCTTTCTTTGATGTAGCCTTTACGGTTTTCGTGCTAGTCGTACCTATCACGCCATCGCCGGCATGAGAGTCTTTGTTTGATTTAGGAGGAGGAGGAACGGAAAAATCTAGTCTAGGAGCATCAGGGATTTTGTCATAGAGCATACCAGACTGAGTATAGATCAAGTCTAGATATTGCGCATGAGCAATAACTTGCTCTTCAGTGACGACCCCTCTCTTTGCCACATCTTCTGTAATAGAAGATAACAATGACTTAATAAACCATTCAACTAGTAGCTGAAGGAACATATGTTTTTACCATTCTGCGACAACATCGCCACTCATGAATATGATCAGATATGTGAGTGGCTATCGTCTGCTTGAAATTGGTAAGAAGCTCCGTTCCTGTTTCGTACATTATTGGTAACTGAAAATGGCTTAAAAAGGTGGTGGCAAGGGTGCTGAAGTTATCGAATGAAGCTCTAGGAAATTCAATGTACCATTTTGTTGCCGAACCAGTTAACGTTTGTTGAAAAAGGCAAAGCCTAATCGAATCATCATTAAGAGTGTTGGATGAACACCACAGATGAAAGGTCATCACATGATTCGACGGGTCTTCACCCATATTTCCATTAAATTTAGGAATATATGACAGAATTTTATGAGGAATCGTCGACCACCAAGGGGCATAAGCAATTGGATCGTTTGTTAGCCGATTTAGATCCGGTAACTCTAAAGTTGCCACAAAAGGCAACTGTTGATTCAGGTTCGGCGAAGCATACCCAGGATAAGTTGGGATCGTCTGAGTATTGGGTCTTTGCATACCATCATAATGTATTTGATGTTGATAACTTTGGTAAGGTTTATAGGCATAACCATTATGATATGATTGATGTTGACCGTTTTGAATAAACGACTGCCCATTACCGGCAAAGCTTTGTTGCTCAGGTCCTCGGTAAGCTTGTTGGAATTGTGGTTGTTGATATTGTACTAGCCATGGTTGTGAAGCCATTTGCTGTTGTCCAGTACTGGTTGTTTGACCAAGATGAGGGGTAATAGTACCCGTTTGAACCTGGGTGGCTCCGGTTAGGGAGCCACTAATCGGTGATTGTGGCTGCGTCATGGAGACAAGAGGCTGTTGTATTATGACCTTAGAAACTTGAGGTTGACATACAACAGGAAACAATTGTACTTGCGACACCATCACAATAGCCGGTGTAGTGGGGATATTCGACACACGTAGAATTTGTTACATTGAGTATATAACTCTTGGTTTTTGACGTAGTATTGGCACCCAACCGTTGGATGTAATTCCAGCATAACCCGAATTATGTTGTGAACTCTCATATGGTTGTTCTCCCGGAGGAAACAATGAAAGGGCATACTGCCCCCCATACAACGAAAATCTAGTGCTCAAAGGAAAGATTAGCCTTTGGGGACCAGGCTGCCCAAATTGATACTGTTGCGAAGGATCAATTTGCTGAGACTCAACATAAAAGATTCCAGACATTATTCCGGACGAATAAACGGGAATAGACCATACTGTCGAAACAGTCCCTGGATGGACTCCATCTAGCTGTTGAGAGCTAGTTGGGACAAATGGTACGCCAGCGAACATCATTGGAGTAGCAGTAGGAGGTTCCGCTGCTGCTGCGTCATATGACACAGTCATGGTTGTCGACGGTTGTTCAGACATATCTAGTCTATCCAAAAGATTTTCTAGCGATTCTATAGGAACTTGCGATGAAGGGAGACTAACTTTTGATGATGAAGGATATAGGGTAATCTCAGCTCCAAAATGCGATGGAGTACTAGATGGAAGTTCCTCCACAATCTCTTCTATAGCAATCAATCCAGGTGGAAGAGGTAGACCGTCAGGTCCGTAAAATATTTCTGGTGCCGAAGAAGGTATAGACTCTGTAGCGATAGATGTTGAAGGGGTAACACCTTCCGAATCAGCTATAGATGGAGTCAGTTTAGGAATAGAAGTGTTTACTGTATCACTAGGATCAGTTCTAATGTCCTCTTGTGGCTGCGAAACTTCTTCTGTAAAGGCAGGGATACCAGAAATGTTTGGAGTAACTGGAGTCTCTAAGGATGTTGGAACACAAGTTCCAAGCAAACCAAGAGACTTTGATCCAGTTAAACGAGTTCGCTTGGTCCATAACAGTTTTGTTTCCAAAGTCAAGGACAGTTGACTTGTTAGTCTCTATGAAGGACGAGGTTTTGATTGAATTTCTTCCACGATTGCGGATTACTCGATCAACTCAAAATAAAGGGGAAAAAATGATTTCGAATTAAATGAATTTTAGACGCTTTGACACAACTTTCTTTTTCAATTTTTAAGAGTCGAGAAAAAGCTAAAGATGACTCTAGTCACCTTCGATTTTTAATGATCCTGAAGTGACAAGTGCTTAGATGGACCTTTTCCTTTAAGGAGTCTAAAAAGGAACGAAAGAGACTACTCTAGAAATCTAGACAGAGGGATTACCAAACCAATCGTAAAACTGCAAAATACTTTTTACGGTACGGCAGTCAATCTTCCCGAATGCTGTGTTTAGTGCATTGCGATCGATAGTGCAGCAGACACAGCTTCCTAAGGATAAAGGATATAGCCTATTGAGGTCTCCTAATATATACTCGATGATATGTGGGAGAACAAGTCCGTACTGGCACTTGTCGTCTCAAAGAGGAGGAATCACCCAACCTACAATGAAAGCGATAGTTACCAATATTTATGACGCCGAAATACGTCTCTAGCCTAGACTTCTAAATGTTGTGTGTTAGGTTCCAAAGTGTTTTTATGTTCATTGAATTTATTTTATAGTTTATCTTTCTTAAGAAGTTTTCCTTTAAGGTTCACCGCGTGATGTAGATATACAATTCCTAAAATGCAATCTAAGATGATAAGCAATCATTTATTCTTCTTTTTGCAATGAAAATCCTAGCTACTAAGGAAAGAGAAGCGAGATTCTTTCAACATAGAGCAAAGAGCACACACTAGATGCACTATCCTAAATCAAAATCAACAAGCAGTCTAAATG
>APFE030870195.1:0-10543 GCA_000404065.3 Pinus taeda | reverse complement strand
GATTATCATTAATGAGATGGCTCTCATCTTTTTGTATAAATAGGAGATCTCTCTCCTTCATTAGTTAGTCCTTTTAGTCCCTAGTTCTTAAGATTATAGTTCTTCCTTGATGGCTTTTGAAAGCTTTGGAGAACTTTGTTGTACTTTGTACTTTTGAAGAATTTGAATAAAGCTTTGATGTTCTCAACATGGAAGGGGATGTGAAGTAGATGTCATGGAGCACATTAGAATGGAAGGTAGAGTAGATTTCATTTTGTAAATATTGCTTTGTAGAATGTAAGGTAGAGTAGATTTCATTTTGTAAATATCGCTTTGATTTGATTTGATTACTTTCAAGTTTGATAGATTAGATTTTTCATTCATGCAATTTTAATTCATGCAAGTGTGTTCAATTTTGCTTTGATTTCATAGTGGCAGAGGGCCCCTGCCTTGTATAGTTGTCATTTAATTTTGCATTTAATTTGTTATTGCTTATGTATATAGCTGTACTAATTGCTTTCAAGTTGATTGTAGATTAGTGATGCACATAGCCTTTTAATGACTAATGACATGATAGAATCATCTTGTCCTTTTGCTGAAGCAGCAAGGATACTGGGTCTCATAGTCACTAGCTCATTGTTTGGTTACTGCATTTTATCTTGATTGAACTAATGACATGATAGAATCATCTTTTCCTTTTGCTGAAGCAACAAGGATACTGGGTCTCATAGTCATTAGAAAACCAACAAGAACAAAACCCCAAAAAGAACATAACCTATAAAACAACGAAGTAAGAGAAAGGTTAACTAAGCACATATAGTGCACCACACTTCATCAGTTTACGATACCCGGATTGATAATTTATGTAGAGAAATTTAAGACGTTAAATTGACTCAAGTGACAACGGATGGGGTATAGCTTATATGGCGAGAATATTGCGATATGGCGATGCGAGATGGGTTACTAGGATCTGCAAAGTGTTAAGGAGATTGGCAAGGGTCTATTGTGGTCGGAAGAAGTGAGTAGGTCGGTCAACAGGGCGCTTGAGGCCTCGGAAGGGGTCCGATGACCTACAAAGGGATTTTATACTTTGGAAGGAGTCCATTGTACTTAGAATATGGTTTGAAGGGGCAGCATGAGGGCTCTTGCTAAGTTTCAGATAAACTGAGCAATTCCCGGGGGTACTTATGGTTATTTTTCAACCAGGGGGAGGGATATTTACATAGGGGATTATTTACATATTTTTAGTATGGGGACAGGGAAAATATCAGGAGTTAAATAATAATGTTAGTATTTAATATGGAGATGGTAAGAAAGCGCTAAGTTCGGGCGATCTTAGGCTGCAACGAAGGAGTAGAATCTTATAAAGAGAGTACGGAATACCTTTGAGTAAAGCAGATCTTTACCCAAGCTAACGACGCGAAAATGATGAAACTTAAGAGGTATCAAGCAGATCTTGACCTCTTTTGGGGAAATTAGTTAATGATTAGGGGGAGATGGAGAAAGGAAGTTAGTTATGCCTGTTTTGATCTTCTCACATAGAACTGCCTGGTGATTGTGTCCTGAATAGAGATGACACCTGAAAACCTGGAACTGATCAGCAATCAAGATTCAGCAACCTCAAAACTACCTACCCAGCCTACTTACCTAACATTTTTTCTTCTTTTGGTTTGGGTGCACTTAGACTTGCACACCCATCATTTCAAATTTTCTTTTTATGCTTTCCTATCTACAGACTACCCTTATTTCATCCGAGGGCCTAGATTAAGTAGTTGGGCTCCTTTGATTCTCTAACTATCTAAGAATCTGCCAAGATTAAGCTGTTTGGATAGATTTTCATTCTCTATATTCTAAAACAGGAAATTTAAACCTAGGGAGACCAGATTAAGCTGTTTGGACCTCCCTTTAACTGAAAATTGTACAATACTGAAAAAACTTCTCAAAATTTGGAAAGCAGTGAGACAAAATCTGAGTAGCCTTCTTCGCTTGGAGACTGTTAAGCAAATATGGAGCATTGCAGCATGCAAAGTATGACATATTTGGCCTATAAAAAATGTCAATCATGAAATATGATTAACCTGCTGCAGCAGGAGGCTAACAGGAGGACTGGGTAATAGTTGGGCCGGAATTAGTTCATGAAATGGAGGAACAGATAAGGTAGATCTGACAAAGGTTAAAGGAATCACAAGATAGACAGAAGAGTTATGTTGATTCACATAGGACTGATTGAAGTTATGAAGTAGGAGACCAAGTTTTTATCTATATCTGACCCAACAAAAGCACCATTCGGTTTGGGAAATGGACGAAGTTGTCACCTCGATTTATAGGACCTTTTAGAATCAAAGAGAAAATTGGACCAGTGTCCTATTGTCTTGTCTACCAGCCCACTTGCATAAAACTCATGATGTTTTTATGTACCTGTCCTATAACATTATGTTTATGATGAATCCCACAAACTCGACTGGAGGGAAGTATAGCTCTTAGACGTGGGAACCATAATGATCAAACCAAAATGCATATTATACCATAGGGTTCGATAGCTCAGGCATCACTTGGTGGACCAAGTTAAGATACAATGGGACAAGTATAACCCAAGATATGCTACCCGGGAGGATGCAAAGACTATATGTCTCAATTACCCCTCACTTTTGAGCATTTATGATGTCCATTTTGACTTAGATAGATACCTATGCTAAGGCTCTATTTTGCAGTTCCATCTTATTATTTATGAACGCTATGTAATATTGATGCATTTAGTTGGACAGGTGAAACTACTTATATAAATCATTAGATGGATTAGGTATTGATGATGGAAACGTTTGATGTATGACGTAATGTATGACTTACTTGGTTATGACTTATCTAGTGCATAACTTATCAGAGTTATTGTTGTTTTGTGTATGGCTTAAGTGGATATGATTTATCTAATGAATATCTTAGTGAAATTATGATTTATCTAATGTAAGATTTATTTCTAGTATGAACTACAAAATTGACACGTGGATAATAAACTTAATGACTTGATGTTTAATATCACTTATCGTCATTTTGTTGTTATGTATATGCATGAATGAGAACTAACCTATAGATTGGAAAGAACTATATGATAACCAAGGTCTACTCTTCCATTGGGGAAGGTCGAGACATTTAATGTGGAAAGGTATGATGTACATTGTTCTATTACATTTTGTATCTACTTGGTATGCACTCTTATGACATAGGTAAAATGTAAATGGCAGGTGAAAAGACTACCTAACTGGATTATTCGGTGACAAGTATCCAACCAGCATTTTAGTGTGCTCCATATTACGGTGTTGACCCTAGTGTAAGGAGGGGTGGATGTATTTCACACTGTGTAACCTCCAAACCTGGAATCGTGGGAGGGCGGTGATGGACACGCTCCCCTAGATGTGTGATGACGATTTCCAGTTGGTGTTCACCCTAGTGTAAGGAGGGGTGGAGGTATTTCCCACCATGTAACCTCCAAACCCTGAACCATGGGAGGGAAGTGATGGACACACCCCCCTAGACATGTGATGACGATTTCCAGTTGCCTGTTGGGGAAGTTAGGTCGATATATTCAATGCTTCTGCCATATTGGTTTTATCAATGGTTAGATTTGTATAGTCGATGCCATAGTATATAATAGCAGAGGATGGATAGGGTGGGAACGGAAGTAGGTTAGGTAGGATAGGAGGATATAGATTAGTTGGAGACTCTTGATGGGAAGTGGTATCATTGCCTGACTTATTAAATTTTACTCCTATAACTCTCTCTCTCTCTATTTTGTTATGCCTTATTATCAAACTGCTTTCAAATTCCTTGTATATTTTTCACTCTAACTTTAGGACGAAGTTTTCTGAAGGAGAGGTGTATGTAATGCCCTACTTAATCTTATCATGAAAATTTTATTTACTTGAAAATATTGAATTATAATTATCAAGAAATATTGGTATATACTTACATTTGTGAAACTGTTATTTTTATTTACTGATATAAATTTTATTATTGTTTGTTATAAAATTCCCAACTTGTCTTCTCAAATTCAATTTTGGATAGGCTATGGTCTCCTTCTATATATTCCAATTTAAATATCCATATCTCAAGGTTTCATCTCAAAATATACTTTGGAGAAGATATGGTCTTTTCCAATTAATTTCCAAATTAAATATCCATATCTTATCCCCAAAATGTTTTCTCAAAATCTACTTGGGAGAAGATATGGTCTTCTCCAATTAATTTCCAAATTAAATATCAATATCTTATCCCCCAAAATGTCTTGTCAAATCTACTTGGGAGAATATATGGTAAGAAAATTCAAGGATACTAAATGAAAGGATGAGGGGGTAGTCATGATATTAATGATAGGTGGTTGATGTGGATAGGAGGAAGAGGCATAAAAGGGGAAGGATGATGAGAGGAGAGGGAGGATCCTTGGTTTTGGTTTGGTTCAATTTTGAAGAATTTTGTTTTGGATGAGGGATGTGGAGAAAGAGGAGGGAAATCAAACTTGGATCTGGAGAGTGTTGGTTAAACTTGGACACACTATATCTAGTTGGACTTGGGCACGGAGGGCTAGGGAACCTGTGGAGGTTCCCTGGGCTAGGAAATAATTCCTAGTTGGCTGGGAGGCAAATCCAATCGAGTAGTCAAGAGGAACATCCCTACAGAGTCAGGAGCTCAAGAGCATCTCAACTAAGCTATTGGAATAGGTATTCTTATATTTATTGATTACTTATTTAAATGGTTGCAATGAAATTCTTACTCATTTAATTTGTGGTAAATAAATTTTACCGGTATATTATCATCAAATAAATGTTTAGAGATAAATAAGTTATTCCCCATCTTATTGTGTTTAAAATTAGAGAAATTTAGTTTTAGTTAGAGGACCTTAGGAAGGAGCTCACACTTCTCATCCCCTGTCGATATCAAGGAATCTACATACGAGACTAGAATGAACAATTTTCAATCTACCATAATGTACTAGAGATTGGCATCTGCGTCACTCTTGGTACATCCCAATCCACATAGATATGTGTCTATCTAAGTGTAGCAAACACAAGGTGCTTGCATGAGACCAGAAATGGCTCTCCTGAGTCTACACACATGTGTATCCCTACCAAATGTCTCAAACCCCTTAGGATTATCTATGTAAATATCTTCCTCAACCACTCCATTGAGGAAGGTAGTCTTCATATCCATTTGGCAGATCTTCTGCCCCAACTATGCAACTAATGCTAGAATGGTTTTGATGGAGGAATATCTTGCCACAGGGGAAAATGTCTCCTCATAATTAACTCCCTCTACATGTGAGAAGTCTTTGGCCATAAATATGGTCTTGTACTTCTCGATACTACCATCAATTGGTGTTTCACTTTGCATATCCATTTGGAACAAACCACTGACTTGTTCCCTGGTCTTGGCACCACCTCCCATACATTGTTTTTCATGATGGATTCATAATCATCCACCACGGCATCATACTGGTTGGGAAACTACCTCCTCAAATGAGAAAGGCTCATAATTAATTAGTTATGTCATGAGTTCCATATAACTAGTGTATCTATCTAGTAATCTATTTTGCCTTCACGAGGATGTAGGAGCTCCCACATGCTCCTGTGCATCGTGCATCAAGTTGTCAGCCTCTCTCATTCTCTTCCTCCCCTCTCTGGAATATTTTGTTTGAGTGTGTGCCTCCACTTTGCTCCTCCACATGTGGCTACTCCACAACATCCTGAGGCTCTGGCTGAGGCTCCTCCTTTGGAGCTATAAGCTCCTTGTCTAGTGGAATACTCAACTCTCACTCTAGAGAGCTTCTCATAACCTTCTTCTCATCGAATTTGACATATTTTCTCATCATTGTAATCTTGAGTGAGGGAAAATACACCTGATAGTTATGAGGTGTCTCTATGTATCCTACAAAGATCCCCATCTTAGTTGTAGGCTCCAAATTTTTTCTGCTATCATTGGAGACATGATAATAGATTGTAGCTCCAAAAATTCAGAAATGGGATACATCTGGCTTCTTCCTAGAGAAAGCTTCTTCGGGTATGATTATGCCAAGTATTTTGTGAAGGCTTCGATTCTACAAATAAACTATTTTATTACGAGCTTCTTCCTACAAGGATAATGACAATCCTTGGTCATGCAACATTGCTCTTACAACTCCTACAATGCTTCTATTTTTCCTCTCTACCACCCCATTTTGTTGTGGGTTACGGGATGAAATGAGTTCTCTTCTAATAACTTCCTTGCCACAAAAATATTTGAAGGCATTAGACACAAACTCTCCTCCATTATCACTTCCTAGGGATTTAATTTTATTTCTAGTCTCATTTTCAACTAATGCTTTGAATTCAACAAATTTTGCAAACACTTCATCTTTCTTCTTCATAAAATAGATCCAACATTTGCGGGAAAAATCATCTATGAAAATTACATAATACATGTGCTTTCCAACTAAGACTCTAGAAAATGGTCCACACAGATCTGAATGGAATCACTCCAAGATGGCTCTAGCTCTTCTATCTCGGCCCTAGAAGGAGGATTTCACATATTTTCCAAGGGTGCATCCCTTGCAAATATCATGTTGTTAAAGGGTGCATTTTGGATGTCAAGTGGTGATCTAGTGCATGATATTCAAAGCTCCATGGTGTAGGTTAGCCATGCGCCTATGCTAGAGTTCTCCAACATCTCGACTATGAACATGTTCTTTTAGAAATTAGGATGTATATTTGCAACTGATCATGAATGTTTTAATCAAAATCAAAAAACATAGATCTACACTACTTCTCTGTGGACATTATTTCACAATATAGAACAAGAATTTCAAACATGCACAAAGGAATAACACACATGAAATAAGTGTTTTTATTTGGGGAAAATATCTGCTAAAAAAACCCAATTCCTCTTGCATTAATCAAATGAAATATAGATGTAATACAATTGCTTTACTCAATTGATCTCACCCTACAAGTGCACAACCTATCTCTCTGCTCACTCAAGGATTCTGACCCAAACTTAGTCAAATTTTCCTCCAACTTGAGCTCCTATTTCCTTGGGTTGTTCCTTGAGTAATTATCCCCTATTATTTAGGAAAATACCCTCAATTGAATTGTGTAATTCCTTTAGGTTGATCATCTGACTGCATGTAACACCTGTACACTCAAGACTAGTCTACAATTGATCTTACACTACCTTGGAATCTCCATCTCAATTGGGTAACTCGAATTGTCTGCATGCACTAGCCATTTTGGGTTGATTGGTCGGTTAATTGGATGATCATTGAGTTTGACTAAATTCCCACTGCTTAACTAACCTTCCACTAGTTCCTCTAAAAGTTGGAACTAGTTTAACTAATACAACCTGAAATAACTAACCTTGATTGCTACAAATTAGCAATCACACATGGAGAACTAAACTCTAACTCCTCCAACTCGAATTTACAGAGCAAACTGGGTGACACAAGCCATGTCACACAAGTTAACATCATCCAAGTTGTTTGCTGATGTGGAAATTCGAATTTTCTCAATTTAATCATGGCAAAATCAGAATTTCTTGCTGCATTTTTCAATAGTTCTTCTTTGCTGCTCAATGCAGCACATGCATCCACCTCCAGCTTGTAGAGTTTTTTCACTCTAACACCAATTTTTTTACCTGTTTAGTAACAACATGGTTCAGAAAAGCTTTCCCTTACTGAACACCACATAACAACCTCTATCCTCCAACAAAACTACAAAAATCAAATTTTTCTTCAGCCCAAGCGCATATATTACATTTTTTAGGTGAAGATGGGAGCGTGACTCCCTCTTAAAGGTGAGAATACCAATCCCTTTTGTACTATACTGCCCATTATCTCTAATTTTGATGTGTAATTGTAAGTCCTTCTCCTCTAGGTTGTTGAAGAACTCCTTAGATCCTATCATAGGAATGAGGCTCTAGAGTCCTAGTACCATACACTGCTTCGTACAATACTTCTCATGCATGCAATAAGGGTGAAATCCAATTCGAATTGTGATGTGAGAGCATCACCTCCTGCTCCTCCTACATGATTCTTCCCAGATTTCTTGTGCAGACAATTGGTTGCATAGTATCCATATTCATAACAATGAAAACATTTAATTTTGCTGATGTCTTTCTTCATGCCATGGTTTTGGCTATATTTTGCCTTGCCTTGGGCCTTTTTTCCCTTTGCTTTCCAGACCAAAGTTTTATTCCTCCTTAGATTTGGATGTGACACCATATCTAGTGTTTCTTCTGATCCCCTCCTGCACCAAATCAACCCAAAGTATCTCCCAATCTAGTAGCTTGTCTCTTCCATTAAATGAATCTTGATAGTTGTGCCAGTATTTTGGAAGCCATTGAGTGCTGAGCTCACAAGTTCATATGATGGCACATTTTCTCTTACTCCTCCAAGTTCATCTTGAACCTCAATGAATCTAGATAGGTCCTGAGGAATGGTTTCATTTTTCTGCATTTGAATTCTCTTGAGTTTATCTCTCAATGCCAATTTCCTGGCATCACTGCTTCTCTGTAATAGATCTATGAGAGTTTTCCACATTGTAAAAGCAGAGTCCTTTCCATGCAAGTTCAAAACCATGTGATCTATGACAATAATCCTCTTGCCTTTTGTTGTGTCTTTCTTCCATTGAGTAAGTGCTTGTGCATCTGATGCTGCTAGTTTTAGAATATCAATTTGTGTATATTCATACTCTATTGTCATCCAGGACAACTTCCATCATGTCTTTCCAAGCACAAAAAATCGAGGTTCCCTTTAATGCATACTCAAGTCTCAACCCATTGAAAGATATTTTTCCTACACTCAAGAGAATCTACATCAAAAACTTTGCAAATCGAAATTTTTGTGAGAGAAGATCTGGAACAAGGTTTTTATGTAGTCTTCTCATGCCCTAATACCATGTAGAAATTGCAATAAATTTGCTAGTGCTAATGAAATCGAACTGAAATTAAGAGACAAAAATTTCTTCTACTATTTGTGAAAAGGAAAACACACGATAGGAACACATGCAATAACATGCAACCATCAAAACACAAGGAACCCAATGATTTTACAGGGGAATCCAACTAGAAAAATCCCCTCCACAGCTTTGCATTAATTCAGATGAGAATATGGATCAATTATAATGTCTTGCTTCAATCCTAAAGCACACCTTGTACTGCAATTATGATCTCCTGCTCACTAACCTACTCTGACCAACGTTTAGCCAAAATAGGCCTTTGCTTTCCTCCTATTTCCTTGTGCAATCCTTGAGGAAATTAGCCCCTAAAAAATGGGAGAATTTTGTCGACCACACTTTCTTAACTAGAGCTTGGAGGTCAGGTCATGTCATAGTAACTCTTTGTCTCATGTTTATCCTGGCAAGGCGAGGAAATTGGGTAAATGTGTGAGGGTTGGTTACAAAAGTTTTCATGCAAAGTGTTTGTTGAAATGTTTGTGCGGGCCTTACAAGAATCGTGTGGGTTCACCAGCAAAATGTTTGACATAACTCCTCATTCAGACTTAGTTCTCAGGTCTTCTATTGGTCAAGGCTCGTGTTGGTAGCCTTCTGAATAGGAAACAGAGCATACAAGTCTTAATTAACACATGGTAATGCAAAGATGTGGGCATTTTGATCCTCCAAGTTTCCCATTTTTTGTCATGTCCCTATCCAAAGAATCATAATGCATCAAGGTCAAAGATTCAGATTCGGTATTCATGCTCGTTGATAGAGTTCAAAATCTGATAGGAAGTCCCCTGGGGGACGATGAGGCTCTTATATGGGGGAAGCAACTCAAGATGACAAATGGCTTTAGAGAATATGACATCAAGAGGGATGCCTCCATCTCTCTCGTTGTAAGCCTGAAAGGTGGTGCCAAGGGTGGGGGGCATCTGTGACTTCTAAGCTCAAGTCTTTTAAGGATTCCCTCAACCTTGGCCCTAGCTCCTAGACTCCAAAAGATATATTAGGTCAATCTTTCGTGATAAAGCAATCAAAGGATACCCCAAAGCTCGAGGTGAATGATGTAATGGCCAAGATAAAGGCGACAGATTATAAACCACAGACGATTATTTGTCTATTTACTGGGTTTTGGCCCTCGGTATCTGTCCTTAGGGATTGGGTTCATCAGAGTTGGTCCAGAACGTAGATTTGCTTTTGTGTTTGAGAGGTTATTTTATGGTAATTTTTAAAGATATGGAAGATCGGACAAGGTTTTCGACCAAGATCCCTGAATTTGGGGTCGAGATGGCCTTTCATTTCAGCCATGGTTCTCATATTTTAGTCCTCTAACCATGAAATTTTTTGTTGTACCCTAGTATGGGTAAGACTCCCAAACTTATCTCTTCAGTGAATGTGGCTAGAAATCCTCTAGAGATTCAATTGGCCATTTTATCAAAATAAAAAGTGAAATATTATCAAAAGGCTTCATCACTTTTGTCTACATATGGGTAGTGGTGGATCTTAGTGAAGGGTTGCTAGACAAAATCATTCTTATGTGCGATGGTAAGAAGTATCAACAACCATTGGACTACAAAAATACAACTTTCAGGTGTAGAAGTTGTCAA
>APFE030870194.1:84191-120934 GCA_000404065.3 Pinus taeda | reverse complement strand
TGACATGTATAAATATGTATTGTAACATTGAAAGGAACATAATGAAAAATCAAGCTGGTAGTCCCGGTTTTGGGATCCAGTGGGAAATCTCTGTGTATATGTGTTTTATGTGTTATTCTCTCGCATTTTTATTTTTATTTTTCCTGTGATTTAGAATTCGTATGTAGGTAATTTTTGTACGTGGTTAAAAACCTACAAATGAGACCCCCTATCCTTCATCTAACAAATCATGTTAGCAATCATATAGATAAACATTTTTCTTTTTCTTCTTTTCTTTTGTATAGCACTTTTCCTATTTATATACAAAGGGTGGTTCAACACTCCTTAAGAGTAGGGATGGTGGAAGAAGTCCGAACATCTCAATAGAGAAAAATATGCCCTTATCCTTATTCAATAATAATGATCAAAGAGAATTATGGGGATTTTAGAAGGAACCATGATGATAAAAATAATCAATCATATTGGTATTAGTAAAATAATGACAGCAATGTGATATAAATAGTTGTGTCCTTTACTCTTTTCTCTTATCAATTCAAAGCAATTTCTTCTAAAGATGATGATTGTTTTGTGTGATTTGCTGATTTCAGTGTCCTCTAATTTTTGTATTCTTGCATAAATGTATACTTGTGCCTTAAATGACCATTTCTCACAAAAATGCTCTAAATGATAAAACACACATACACAAAAAGAAGAAAAAAAATGCACTCCAAAAGTGTTGTTCTCAAGATGGAACAGCTGTTGTTTCTTTAGAGGGACAACAAAAGAATATTTGCACACAAAAACCACAAGCAAAAAAGGAAAAAAACATGCTCGACACTGCTATTCCTTGAGAGGAACAATAGTTTTTCCTTAATTGGAACAACAAAGAAAGCAAGCACAAACAAAAAATACATAAATGATGTTCTTTTAGAAAGGAACAACAAAAAAACCGAAAGTGTTGTTCCTTCGGAAAGGAACAATAGAAAATGAAAGTGATTTTCCTTTGGAAAGGAACAACAAAAAATGAAAGTGTTGTCCCTTTGGAAAGGAATAACAGAAAACGAAAGTGTTGTTCCTTAGGAGAGGAACAACAAAAAAATGAAAGTGTTGTTCCTTCTGAAAGGAACAACAAAAAAATGAAAGTGCTATTCCTTCAGAAAGGAACAACAGAAAAAAAAGTGCTATTCCTTTGGAAAGGAACAACAGGAAAATGAAAGTGTTGTTCCTTCAGAAAGGAAAAGGAAAAAAATGAAAGTGTTGTTCCTTTAGAAAGGGACAACAAAAACGAAAAGTGTTGTTCCTTCAAAAAAGGAAAAACAAGAATGCAGATATGTTGTTCCTTTGGAAAGGAACAAAAAAAATGTAGAAGCGTTGTTCCTTCGGAAAGGAACAACAAAACATGAAAGTGTTGTTCCTTCAGAAAGGAACAACAAAACATGAAACTATTGTTCCTTCGACAAGGAACAACAAACGACGAAAATGTTGTTCCTTCGGAAAGGAATAGAAAAATGCAAAAGTGTTGTTCCTTTGAAAAGGAACAAGAAAATGGTGGAAATGTTATTCCTTCAGAAAGGAACAACAGAATGCAAAAGTTTTGTTCCTTCGAAAAGGAACAACAAAATGCAAAAATTGCAGAAATGCACCAACCTGTACAGAAAGTAATTTATAAAAATAAAACAAAAAGAATTATGTAAAAAACTTAAAAGCAATCAAATCACTTAGTGAACCAGAGGTAAGGAAGAGTTTTCTTCCTCAGCTAGAATCTGCATGTCAGAGTTTTCCTGGAGTTGCTAGGAGAAGGATTCCCGAGTAAGTGGTTTGCAGTACAATCAAACTTGGTGGCCATTTTATTTAAAGATATGTCCATATTCGTCAATGGTGGTTAAAGTAATGGTGCCATTATCATTCACCTTTTGGATTTCATATGGTCCCAGCGAGTGAGTCTGAAGTTTCCTTGGAAAATCCTAAAACCTGGAATCGTATAGGAGTGCCCAATCTCCTTCGTGGAATACTTTCTTTCTGATGAGGGCATCATGCCATTTTTCTCTTTGTTGTTGGATTAATGCAGTATGTTGAAGAGTGACGATCTTAATTTCATCCAGCTCATTGATTTGCTGTAGTCTATTAATCTAGGCCTCATTTAAATCTAGACTGACTTCTTGTGCTGTTCTCAAGGTTTGTATTTTGAATTCTATTGGAAAGATGGGTTCCTTTCCAAATACTAGCTGATATGGTGAATAACAGGTAGTGTTTCTCCATGTTGTTCTGTATTCCCACAAGGTTTCTGGCAATCTTGTAGCCCAATCGTGTCTATGTGACACAATGTTTTTTGTTAGTATTGCTTTTATTACTTTATTTGTGCTCTCTACTTGGCCATTCTCCTGTGGGTGGTATGGAGTGGTAATTTTATGGTGAATATGATAGTTTCTTAATGTTGAAGCAATTTTATTACCAGAAAATTGTGGTCCCCCATCCATGATTATGTCTCTTGGGAGGCCATATCACACAAATATCTGGAACATGAAATGAATGACAGAATCCTCTGTAGCTTGTGGAAGCACCTCTGCTTCAACCCATTTGGTCACATATTCCATGGCTACCAAAATATATGTTTTTTGGTTTGATGATGGGTTTATTGGACCAACAAAATTGAGTGCCCAAAGCTCAAATGGTTCAATGACTAGCTATGGGTTCATAGGAATTTCGTCAGACTGTCCAGGGCTTCCTACTTTTTGGCAACTGTCACAAGCTTGAACAAATTTCTTTGCATCTTTGAAGATTGTGGGCCAGTAATACCCTATTTGCAGAACTTTGTGACTAGTTCTTCGATCTGCGAAATTTTTTGCCACATGGTCCATCTTGATAGGCTTTTAGAATGTCAAATATTTCATTTTCACAGACGTAGCTTATGATGTGCATATCTACCCTTGTATGAAATAGGTAGCCCGCAATCCAAGAAAATCGGGTACTACACTGCACAATCTGCTTTCGTTCATTGGGGATCAGATGTTTTGGTAATTTTCCTACTGCTAAATAATTTGCAACATCAGCATACTAGGGTGTTTTCACAGTAACGACAAATAAATGTTCATCTAGAAATTGATCTTCAACTGTTGTTGTGTCCACTAGCTTTGGCATTCACGAGAGAAAGTCAGCTACAAGATTTTCTTTCGTAGGTTCATCTTTTATTGTAATGTCGAATTCCTGCAATAAAATCAGCCATCTTGTTACTCTACCATTTGTAATTGGTTTATTTGCTAAATATTTTATGGAAGAGTGATCTGTATAAAAAATAACAGGATATCCAGTCATATAATGCCTAAATTATTTACAACATGTATTACAACTAAACATTCTTTTTCAATAATAGTATAGTTTAACTCAGCAGGAGACAAATTCTTGCTAACATAATAGATTGCATATGGTTTTTTGTCTTTTTCCTACCCAAGGACTGCTCCAATAGCTGTGTTTGAAGCATATGATGAAATTTGAAATGGTAGGTCCCAATTTGGACCTCTGAGCACTGGGACCGTTGACACAAGCTTTTTCATATCGTCAAAAGCACAGTAACGTTTATCTATCCAAACAAAATCAACATTCCCTGTTAGTGCGTATAGAGGTGCAACTATTTGAGAAAAATGTTCTATAAATCTCCTATAATAACCAGAAAATCCAAGAAAACTGTGTACCTCTGTCTGTGTGGTAGGAGTAGGTATTAACAAAATTATTTGAATTTTGGTCGGATCTACCTGTATTCTAGCTACTAAGATAGAATTACCTAGGATGAGTCCTTCAGTCATCATCATATAACATTTTTCATGGCTCAAGGAGAGCCTGGTGGTGATACATCTTTGCAACACCTTTTCCAATGTGTCTAATGCTGGGTTGAAATCATCTCTATATGGTGTGAAATCGTCCATGTATACTTAGAGTCCTTTATTTGTTAAATTTGAAAAGCTGTTGAGGATAGCCCTTTGGAATGTGGCAGGGGCATTGCATAGGCCAAAGGGTAAAACTTTGTAGCTAAACGTTCCCCAAGTACAGGTAAAAGTAGTTTTGTCCTGGTCTTCAAGGGCAATCTGGATCTGATTGTATCCACTGTAGCCTTCCAAGAAAGAAAATATTTTCTTTCTTGCTAATGTATCTAATACTTGATCAATGAATGGAAGGGGGAAGTGGTCTTTCTGGGTTGCTTTATTTAATTCTCTGTAATCTACACAAATCCTCCACTTTCCATTCTTCTTTGGCACCACTACAAGTGGAGAGACCCATTTACTATCAGAAATTGGATAAATAAAATTTACATCTAAAAGTTTTTGTAGTTTAGCTTTCACAGTGTCTTTTAGATGAGGTTTAAGTCTTCTTTGGGGTTGGCGAATAGGTCTCGCATCTTTTTCTGTATAAATACGGTGGGTACACAGCTGGGGATCGATTCCCTTCATGTCCGAATAATCCCATGCAAATGCTTTCTTGTATTTTCTCAGTAGTTGGATCAGCTTCTCTTCTTGTTCAGGAGCCAGGTTATTATTGATGTTCAAAGTTTTTCCTCGCTCAATTTCTATAGTTTTTCTATTTGAAACATAGGTAGTAGGTATTGTCTGATCATGAGTGTCTTTGAGAGGATCTTCTTCTAGTTCATTGTCAAATTTTGCTTCTATCATGTGACATTGTACGTGGGATTTGGATTCAGCTTAGTTAATGAAGTTGTTAATAAGATTGTCCTCTCTTTGATCTTTGAAATCGAGGGCATCTTCTATGGTTAATGGGGATCTAATATTTTCGGTAAGGTATGATACAAGATGTTTGTTAGTTTTTATTATTATTACACTTGGCTGGGCTAGAGGATATAGGGCTAGATTCTTGATGTTACTTCCTCTAGTTATGGTCATATTGCCTTGTCGACAACTAATGTAAGCATCAGTAGTTGTGAGCCAAGGTCTGCCTAAAATTAATAGATGTCCATCAAGTCAATTTTTGGGGTTTATTATCAAAAAGTTGGCAAGATATTCCCAGGAATCAATGGATACCATGGCATCATGTAGTGTGCCTTCCAACCTAACCATTGATCGATCAACCAGTTCTAATAGAGTGGAAGTTGGTTCTACTGATGTAATGCCCAGTTTTTGACAAGTGGTGGTTGTTAAGATATTAATTGTAGCCCTTAAATCAGCTAAGGCATTTGAAAAGGTTTGTCCATTGATTTGCACTGTCACTATTGGATTTCCTGGGTCTTCATATTTGACGGGTGCTTCTCTTCCTAATAACATGTTAGATAAGGTGCCAACTACTTCGAATGTTGGGTTATTTGTTATTCTCCTCCTTGGTTTTTTTATACATAGCTCTTTGATGGTCTTTGCATATATTGGGATATCTTAGATAGCTTCGAGGAGTGGGATTTTTATGTACAAATTCTTAAGTTCTCCCAGAATATCAAAGTCATGATGTTATATAGAACATGGTATAATTAATTGTTCTAGGAATGGGGGACAAGATGTGGTTTCATGGTCATGAGTCTGTTTTCTGACCACATCTTCTTCTTGTAATGTTGTTCTATGGGTAGCTAATTTTCAACTTGAACACTTTTATCTCCCTCAGTCTCTATAATGTGACCATACCTTAACTGAATGTCGTTGTACTCCCTTAGATCAGTTTCTAGTTATGGGGTTTCAATTATTTGAACAGATTGCACTGGATAGTTATTTGGGTTCGGATTGGGTTGGGCTAGGAGTTGTGGTCTTAAATTGGACTATGGGTTTTGTTGTAGTGCTGGCAATGTAGGTTGAGGGAGCGGAATGGTTCCTACGGGCTGATTTATTGGTCTTTTCTAGTTTGTATGCCAGGCTTGACTCTGCAAAGTGGGAGGGGACCATTGTGCTAGATACGCATTGTTTTGCAAACATGGTGGAGAGTAGGGAAAATTTGGCCAATTAGATTGGCTTGCCTAATTCAGCCATGGTGATGATGAAGGAAATGGATGTTGTGACCTATTTGAGAAGAGAGGTTGATTTTTCCACATTGTATTATATTTTTGAGCATGATATTGTGGAGGCTAGAAAGAAGAAGCTGGATTGGGGAACATACCTAATTGTCGCGCTGCCATTAATGGTGCTAACTAAGTAGGTACACCGATTATGGTTCTTGTTTCACTTCTTTGAATACTGCTTTCAAACCAGGAAGTGAGGGGCAGCTCTCTATAGAGTAGTCTTTTGTACAAATAGGGAAAACTTGAACTGCATCTAATGGGCACTCTTTGTGGTTGTGTTTCTTTCTGCATCTACGATAGAATATTGCCATATGTTTCTCTACCTCTGTGTTATAGATCCAAATGTCACTATTATGGTTTGTGATGCTGCACTCATGGCCTAGGGCAACCCCTCCTTCCAGACCTGGTCCAAAATTTAAAAAACAATGTTTTATCCCTTATACGCGACATTGCCCTGAGTTAAACACGTGTATATGCGGGTAGGCATATACCCAACCCACGTATATGTATTAAAACACTTAAAAAATAAAAAAATCCTTATTTTCGGGCGAAGATCACGGGTTTTACCTATTGATCACCTGTTAGTGCCCGTGGCCCAACAGTTCCCAACCAACTCCCAACTAAAAAACTACTTTGGGAGAGGTATAAAAAGACCTCAAAGGGAAGGCCTAAAAGGAGGAGAGAGGAGAGAGAAAGGTTATTATACTGAGATTTTTCCCCTGACTAGGTCTGAAGACCCTTGTGCCTTCTGCACTTCCCCCATTTGTACAGGAAACCCTTGTTTCCTTGTGTGTTGATGTTCATCCACCATTTATGACATGGAGTGAGTCATGGAAGGAGATATGCTAAAGGCTTAAGGCTGGACAGATCTGGAAGGAAGCTTTTCTTGGAGCCTGCGAAAGGTTACTCAGGTGATATTATTCCTTTTGTACATTCTATTTGTCTATAATAAAGAAACACATCTTGGTTCCTGATATAAGTCTTCTTTATGTTTATGACGTTCATGTTGGAATTCATATGTGAATGGTTGTTTAAAGTTCATAACTAACTACCTTCCATTATAACATGAAGATGATTTCTTTATAAGTCTTTGTCCATATACTGTTGTGTTCTTTGGAATTGGTTGTTTTGCAGGACAAAGGAGCGAACATAGGACCTAAGGTACTCCCCTCTTACTATAGAATTTTCTTATAATAGCATAATGGTTGTGTGAATGTGTGTTTCTCTATTTAGACAACTTTTAGTCTGCTAGGGTTTCCACCCAAAAGCCCTAGGGGAACATTTCCCTCAACGCTCTGCTTGTTTATGTTTGGCTTGCATAATATCGAGCTGCGTTGTTAGAGTCCCCAATATATCAGTTTTGAAATTTTCTAATAAATTTCCAATTTCCGCATGAATTACTCCTTCTCCAGAGATCTTGTTGTCCCTTGTAAACCTGTCATGTTCCACTAGTTTTAGCCTTAAGCTACCTCATGAGCTCCTGATACATAAATCAATGATGTTAGCAAAATATTCTTGATATATGTCTCCTTTCCCCATAATATCTAGTGTTTCAATCCATTTTTCCCTCATACCTTCAATTAATGTTGTTTTTAATACATTGTCAGGTAAGGGTAATGATGCATAAGGAGATCTTTGAAGATTATATTGAAAAAATTCAACATATTCTTCTAGTGTTTCATTAGGTCTAGCTACCATCTAAAATATTTCATCTTTTAACTCTCTAGATCTACAATAATCTTGCTATTTTTTAAGGAAAACACCTCTCATTTGATCCCAGTCATTTATAACACCTACACCCAACCCCATAAACCATCGTAAAGCAGCTCCTTTTAATGTAGAGGGAAATAGTTTTAGCTTTTGGGGGTCAGTGGTATAGTCATATTCCTTGCACAACACATCAAATTCGAACAAAAATGCATCTGGGTCTTCCAATATTAGGCCATGAAATGTAGGGATATGCTGCAGAGGAATTGCCTTCATAGGTGCATTGACTGCAGTATCTACAATGGGATATTGCAGTGTGGAGGTTTGGGTGGTTGGCTGGTTCTGGGCCATTTGGTCAAATATGTGCCAATAACCTTCCAGTATTTCTAGGAGGGTATTCCTATGTTGGTTAGATGGAGCAAGGATGGCCTTTACAAGAATGGCCTTAACAACACTTCCTTTGTCTGGGATGATGAGCGTTCCTAATGTCTAGGGGGATTTTAGCTCTTGAGGTACTTCAACTTCATTCTGGATGATTCTTGCAGCACTTCCCTTATCTGGGCTGCTTAATGTTTAGATTATTCCCAAAGGAGATCTTGGTTCTTGAATTTCCCCTATTTCTCCTCTCCCTTCATAGAGATTACTAAGGTTCCCTTCTTGCAATGATTTTGGGCTATAATTTTCAATTTCTTGAAAATCTTGCTCCTCAATTTGGTTGTGCACCTCAACAAAGGCTATAGATGGTGATCCTGTGGCCTAAAGGGAAGTAGTAGATTGTCTAGAAACAACTTTTATAGGTCCTACTGAAGGCTAAGATTATGCTTTTTTCAGGATTTCGTCTATAAAGGTTGATCGGCCAATGGTCACTGGCCCCTTAGCTTTATCAGGCTTGGGTAGTGGTTTGGGATTTTTTCAGGATTTTTCTGCTTAGTCATGCACACAAATCAAATGTTGATTTATACCCAAAACAACAATAAATCTGCAGGAAAGCCGGCAAAGGAGCAAGGCTTTTACATGCTTTGTACACAGGTTCTTACCTTCCAATTTTAAAACCCAACTCTCTCCTAGCAAGTACTTACACTACTTTGAAAAGAAACAAATGGCTACACTCTTCCCCCGCAATGATGCCAAAATGTCGAGCAGTAAAAAGGGTCTTTTTCACCTCTATTTACCCTACATTAATTATCAATCTAGGTATGATTTGTTATCTCAAAGATTGTACGCAGCTTGAGGTGGTCACTTGTCAAGATTAATGCTAGTAGTATAGTGCTTTTGCAAAAGTAAATAAATGCTGAAAACAAACTCTAAATGTAATGGCAAGAACTCGAAATGCTAAATCATTCATTTAAGAAACTACAACACTTCACCAGTTAAGGGTGCAGTAATGATAACTCTTCCCTTTGTAAACTGATGCAATTGAAAAGTAGTGAAGGAGAAGAACGTCAATCTGGGAACTAGACAGCCACAATCAATGTTCACTACAGTTTTAGATTGTTCTGTTCAGATTGAAGCAATTACTTGAAATGATAATTCAATTAACAAGAAAGGGAACATCAACTAATCTATTTTAAAAAGGTTGAACAACAAAGCTTTAACCTATGGAAATGAATTGAGCAAAAATTGTAATCTAATGGAATTAAGAAGCAATATTGACCTCATAAATGATTTGAACAACAAACAGAAAATGGAACAACAAACTAAGGTAAATTTACAAAATATTGAACAATAACCTGAATCGAATGTAAACACATAGCAAGCTAAACCAAGTGTCACATACAAGGCATTTATACTAAGAGAAGAAATAATCAGAGTTTTGGTGTAACAAATATTAATTACGGTTATGAACAAACAGTAATTGTGGTACCATGGAACAAAAATCCTAATGAACAACAATCACACTTAGAGGTAAACCATAACCAAATAGACAATAGTACTGATATATAAATACACAACACAATTATTCTGTAAATGAATAGTAATGGTAACTTGTAAAGGAACAACAATGTTATACAATAATACCAATTTGTAAAGGAACGATAATGCGATATAAATGCAGAATGAACAACATCACACTCCAGTTGTAGAGGATAACCTTACTATTCAAATATGAATGAAATATAATAGAGCCAATATATGAAATGATAAGGAACAACCGATTACTGAATGAAGAAAATAAAAGAAATCAAACCACACACGACTTGGAATTGGAGAATAATAGTATAGGAAGCAAGTGATCCACTGGGGCTATGCCCTTAATCTCCAGGGATGCACTGCTGTGATTACTCCAGAATCAAAGACATGACTGCAACAGAGTTTATGTATTGATCATGAAAACCGAGTTATAATAATCACTCTTTAAAGAGAGTTGATGATCAAAGTTTAAGTTACAATAGTGAATTCTATAAAACAACAATGGTCTGCCCCTTGAGCTAGCAACGATGTCCCTTTTTATAGCAACCGCACATAAATACCAAAGATATAGATATTCTTTAAGGTAGCGATCCCTTGGGATCCTTGATCCTGAGGGATTCACCATATCGTTATTTCTCAATTATCTCTTTGTTGTCTTGCGCTGATTTGGAATCTCCTCTTCCTTTTCTTGGCTTATACGCTCCGATTTGGATTGCCTCGTTTGGATGTGGTTCCCTATCAAAGGGATAGTAGTTGATTTTGTCTTGTATTTTCCCTTGGAATGGCGATCTTCCATTTTCTTCATTTTCTGCATAAGAAAAGGCAATAATTAGTCACTTTATGTTACAAATCTCCTAAACTTCATCATAATACTTCATCATATGCCCATTTCATAATGTAAAGAACTTAAGAATTAAAGAAAAAGATAATGAAATAAGTGGCAATTACATACCTTCTCTAATGCTCAACACAGTGATACAAGGACGTCCTAGATGGGGCTCACCAGCTAGATCTAAAATCCTAGCACAGGGTGTTCTGTGGTGACCAAGTAGAGCAGAATGAGCATTATCAGTCGCAAGAATGGGTTGCAACAACATAGCAGGAGATGGATGAAGCATCATAGGAGACAATGAAGAAGCAGTAAAGTAACGAGCATCACTCCGAGGCAGGTGAATCATGAAGCCACAACAGTGCGTCTTGTCACACCAACGAGTGACTCGGAATGAGTCACGATGATTGTGTTGGGGGACTGTTTGGTAGGAGAAGCCCAACGCAATAGTCATGGGGCACGAAGCCCGCAATTTTGGGTAAATATTCCATAAGAAGTGCAGAGTGCAATGTGTAATAGGTCAATGTCAAAGGGTAGTCTACCTGAAAATAATGTAAAAAAATGTAGGTTGAGTCGGCCTGCCCATGGATCATGGTCCATGGAAAGGTATAAATAGAGCGAGGCTCTATGGGTAGAGGTAGTTATGTTAGGTGATGATCTTGAGGTAATGGGTTTTTCAGAAGAGCAATCGTTAAGCATTTGTATGTCTAAGTTGAGAGTGTGGGTAGTGGGTAGATGATCTGCAGCTGTGTGCACGAACCCCTATAGCTGAGTGCGCAGGGGAGATCTGTATGTATTAGTGAGGAAACAAAGTAAATATAAGTTTCTTTGATATAATTCTGTGTTAATTTGAAGTATCACAGATCTATCTCTTTGAATGATTGATATTACTATTTGATCTATGCACATCTGCTTACATTTTGAATACATGTGAATTTGTGGTTGATCTAAGTATGGGAATTGAGTAAAGCTAATAAATGTTTGCTTAAAGGCCTTTCTAAGTAATACTTCAACACATAAATTAAATTTGTAAACATTGTGCTAATAAGTAGTAAAGAGTGTTCTGGGTTTGGATCTACATGGAATAGACCATCGTGACACTGTGAAATAGTGTGCGAACCCTCCAAACCACATCTAGACACCCCAAGGGTGCAGAAACTTGGTTCTAGCACCCTCCCCTGCTACCTTGGGTGAGACCTCAGTCCGCGCTCCACGGACTGTTGCCAACAGGGCCGGTAGCTACAGAATTTACTTGGGTAAATAATGTAAGGATTCTGGAAACCACATATCTCCACAATGGTATGATATTGTCCACTTTGGGCCTAAGCCCTCACGGATTTGCTTTTGGACTTACCCAAAAGGCCTCATACCAATGGAGATATTTGTCCATCCTTATATACCCATGATCCTCCCCACTTCTAGTCAATTTGTGACTTTGGTTGTATATCCAACAATCCTCCCCTCGAACAAAGGACCATCAAGACTCCCCTCAAACGATTATCCATCCATCCACTCTCTACCAACCAGGATTCTCTGCTCCAATTCGTTGGAAGCACATGCCTTACATGGAACACCACCTGCCTCGGGAGCTTGCTCTATCCCAGGTCAACTCCTCTTCACCGTGTTGGGGCCAGGACACATCCATGAAGAATCTAGAGCACACTGCTTGTCTAACCAAGCTCATCCACGGATCCCATCTTGATATTACCGGGGCCCACCACCTTTGTTCGGCATTCCGAGGATTCATCCACTTAGCTAACTTTGGGGCATGGCTCTGATACCACTTGTAAGGATTCTGGAAACCACATATCTCCAAAATGGTATGATATTTTCCAGTTTGGGCCTAAGCCCTCATGGATTTGCTTTTCGACTTACCCCAAAAGGCCTCATACCAATGGAGATACTTGTCCATCCTTATATACCCATGATCCTCCCCACTTCTAGTTAATGTGGGACTTTGGTCGTATATCCAACAAATAATTATTCAGAACCTAGTTCAGGCCCATATAAGCCAACACCAGTACAATGTTGCATCCTTGAGAGTTGAAGGGAATAGTTTCAATTTTTTCTCATCTTCTGCATAGTTATAGGTTCGACAAATAAGAAAAAACTCAAACAAGAAGGTGTCAGGATCTTCCGTAGTCAAAGCATGGAAGTGAGGTAGGGCTGAAGGACTTATATTCTTCATTTTTGTGTCCCCATTGGTCTCCCGAATAGGAAAGGTACCCTCTATTCTTTCTCCATTGCCCCTAGCATTTTTGTTTTCAGCCATTGGCTCAAGAGGGATGTTTTCTTCTTCTTCTTCTCCTATAGGTTCTTCAAATATCTCTGGTTGTTCACCTAAAAGTTCTTCTTGATCACTGCCACTAAAGAAGAGAGAAGGTTTCCTATGTGATGTAGTGGGGGTCTTGGGCAAGAATTTTCTTGAATTATCTCTATTCCTACAAGGCATGAAAGGAAATATTTTTTCATTGGGTTTTTGTCTCTTTTTCCCCACACTGATACTACTTCCAAAACTGAAATTGATTGAACAAAACAAATTGCAACTAACTGAAATGAACTTGCTGAATTGAAAATACAAAACTAAAAGCAAGGAAATGACTAATCTACATTTGCTAAAATGGAAATTGCAGAATCAAAAAGGAAAACAAATGAAATGTAGAAGTGAAAGCAAGGAAATGACTAACCTACTTTTGCTGAAATGGAAATTGTAGAATTGAAAAGGAAAGAAAATGAAATGTAGAAACTAAAAGAAACAACTATTCTACTTTTGCGGAAATAAACTACTTAGCAGAATGTTGCGATAAAAAATAGAAGAAAGCAGTAAGCACAAAATATTATGATGCCTGCCCAAAAATGATGGCAAAAAGTGGTGAGCACCAGTATTGCAACAATAATGTTGCAACTCCTGGGCTGCCTACTTTACTCTTATCAACTCGGTAGTTCGTAACAAACTTGGAAGTGACGGTGTTGTATGCACAAGTACTAGTTCTTACTGTAGGCTATCTATTGGTTAGTTGGTGCAAGAACACTAGGAGCTCAAGCCAACTTCTATGGATTCCAAAAGAAGCTCTATATGTGATGGAAGGAAAAATAAAGATTACTATACTGATGTTATTCGACTTGCAAAAAGGAAGACTGAAATGTAAAGCAAACATAACAAACCCTACTTAACCAACTAATCCTACTTTTGCAGAAAGCACTATGAAAACTATGAAATGAATTCCATTACCTTCTCATGGAATTAAACAGCATCTACTCAAGCTATCTCTAGAATAAAATGAAAAAAAACATATGTTTTGGATTTTTATGTCTTTTTATGTGAATTTGTCATGCATGTAATTTATTTGTTTGCAAATATGGTAGCAAATAGGTGGCAATGGAGGGTGGATTTGGAACTTGAGAGGATGTAGGATGGTGTGGATGGGTCCTAGGAGGTCTCAAGTGGCTTTTTGGAGGCTTTTCCTACAATCGGCTTTCAAAAGGAAGCATATAGGAAAATCTACAAGAGGATGCAGGGGATCTACAGGACAATGCCGAGAGTAGTTTTGAAGGTGTGAGAGTGGATGGAAAGGGTATCTGAAGGTTGGGATGATGTGTTAGGGTGCCTAGGGTCCACCAAGGATCACTAGGAGAGGGAAAGATGATCAGAAGAGAGGAAGAAATCCTATGGAAAAACGCATAAAATTAATGCATATTTGTGGTTAACTTTGAGCGACCTGTGGGGCATAGATCAGGGAGAGAATATGATGGATGATAGGCTGACCTGCAATGAGAAGAGATTTGCTGCAAAAGAATTGAAAATCAAGCAAGGAGATCAAGCAAGCAAGGAAATTAAGTACATGAAAAAACAGAATTTTGCATCAAGCTAGTCTAAAGTATGAGCTATGGAAAGAAGTGTTGAAAAATGTTGTAATGAGAGAAAGAATGGAAGAAGACTTATTTCAAAGATAGAAATGAGCATGGTGAAATATATCAAAAGAAAATAATTAACCTTCTAACAAACTGTAACACTAGAAATCCTATGGAGAAGGAAAATCTGTGTTTTTGTGGAAGCAAGAGGGTCTTAGCCTCAGTTCATGGTCCTAAAGGGAGGAAAGGAGGCCAAGGCACTATTGATGGCCTTTTGTATCTTCTTTCTATCACTGTTCAACCTGTTGTAGGAAACAAAAATGGAAACAACCTTCTAAATCACGAAAAACAACCTATTATTAACCAAGAAAGAAATTTATCTAACAACAACTAATCGATAAACTGAAACAAATCATATAAATACAAACAAGAGGAGCTTGAATACTTGGATTGGGCCATAACCCAAGAGCTTTAGTCCTCTGAGATAACTTAGTGCTAGCTCAAAAGCGATCTCATTTTTATTATCAAAATAGTAATAGGATTACATGAAACAGTCAACAAAAGTAATCTCGAAGTTGAGTAGAGCAAAGATGCAGCAAAAATTCAACAAAAATTCAACAAAACTCCGACCCTAGTGAGACCCTAGGCCCCTCTACCTATACAAACAAGGCTCCCAAAAAATTCCTTAAAATCATAGAGGATTGGCTCCCAAAACTCAAGATAAACATAACTTATCCTTCACTTGCTTAGCTGTCTGCTAGTGCATTGATTTTGCTGTTTCTACTCCGAGATGCAGGAAGAGGAATTCGAAGTGGGGAGTAATAAATGAGGGGGATTACCTCCTATAAATCCTCTTCTTTTTCCACTTCAAATTATTGCTGCCAATTGTCCATTGAATCTTTGACTTTGTCTTCAAAATTCAACAAAAATCTGCATTAAACACACATTAGATCTCATGGCATCATAATGAACCCAACTCACTCCATAAGCATAAATATAATAAAAAAAATGCAATAAGCTAGGAGAATGGTTGATTTAACTATGTGAGGATGTGAAATGAGGCCATATAATTACCCATTTATGGGGCTCATTAGTCATATAGGCAGAATTCTTTAGATCCAAAGCTCTATTTATGTGCAAAATCATGTTTATGTATCTCTTCTTCTAGATTAATGAATTCATACTAATACATGATCATTATGATTTCTTAATATTTCATACCCTACAATACATTGAACAAAATCTTAAATCCATCACAATACATTTTTATCTTTCTCCTCTTTATGCCTGCTATTGCAAACCTTTGACACCTTAACCTAATTGCTTGCTCTCATCCTTGGTCCAACAACCTAACAACCCCAAATTTTCGAAAACTCAACTAAAACTATTATATCTAGCCTAAAATAAATTCCTCTTATAGTTATTGTCTAAGAAATCATTAGAGATATCCCTCTTTGGTTTAGTAAGGCTAGCTACTGAACTACAAGTGGTTTAAAGTTACCTCTTTCGATCTCCTCCTCAGCCTGAGACATTATAGGGGATAATATTTTGGCATCGTTTCCAGGGAACATAAGATAATATCTTCCCTTAGATAGAATGAAAAGGGTCAGATATGATTGCTAATGGTGAAAAGTGATCGACACATGAAAGATTGTGCATCTTTCACCTGGTGACTCCAATGTCGAAGGATCCAAAGGTTCTGAATTTTCATGGCAATTCTACTGTTCAAAAACAAAACCCAGTAGTTTGAAGAACTTCTTTGTGACTTAACTATTTTCAAGATGGATTCCACTACTCGAAGGTATTCCCCTATGAATTGAGCTCATATTCTAGGTTTTCCAAACTGCATGCCTTTTGTAGATTGGCAGACTTATTTGTCGAAATTCAAAGACAAGAAAGGAGATTATTATACTCTTCACTTGGTCAAATTTCACATGCATGTACATAGGCTATAGATTCAGTTTCCTGAGGATTATTTAATCAAGATGTTCATGGCCACCTTAGAGGAGAAATCAAAATAATGGTATGAAGGTTTTCCACCTAGTTGTATTTATTCACTTGTTGATTTTTATATGATGTTTTATGAAAATTTTAAAGAATAACATCCATCTTTACTTCTGGTAAAAGATTGTTGCAAGAATTTTCAAGGTTTTATTTTTGTCATTTGGAAAGTGCTTATGGTGATGAAGATTTCATGGATGAAGGGATCCTGGAGGCATTATATGAAAACCATTTCCATCACCAAGAAGAACAGATATTTTCTCCCTTGGATGAAAGTGAAACTAAGCAAGACTCCAATGATGGCATTAAAAAGGTCGTAGACATTTTAGAAGAATAAGAGAATGTTCAACCCTATTTTAATGAAGAAATGATGCTTATGAATGATAATCATGTTCCATCCTATGAGTTTAATGAATCTTTGCGACAGATTTAATAGTATTTTAATGATAGGTATGAATATAGTCATTCATTTTTTGTTTCAACTTGTTCTTTCTCTTGCCTTTTATTTCAAGATTAGGTTTGTGAAGACCAAGATGAGGTTTTTGGTGAAATGCATGAACAAGGATCTGAAACACTATTCCAAGAGCAGATTCATGCAAATCATAATTTTGAACTAACACGTGTGGAGGTTTCAGACAATGTAATTATGGCAAAGAATAGTCATCAAACATTGCAGGTAGATGATGAAGAGGAGGGAATAGATAAAGGAGAGGTTGTTTTAGAGCCTCATGCACATGATGATCTTCCTCCATGTAAAGAAAATGAGTCTTTTGAAGAAGAGCAGATTGTCCTAGATCCTATGGATGTTCACATCTTCGCTATTGATGATATGGTTGCCTCAAATGCATATTTTCTAGAAAAAAGTTCCCTTTTTCCTAAAGCGAATGAAAAACATAACGAACATATTCATCTTGACAAAAAATTTGCGTTAGAAAATGAAGAGTGTGCTTGTATTTATGTTGACTTTCAAGACAAGGTAACATTTCAGATTATTCAAGATCCTTTTACTAATTTTCTTCAGTCATCATGGGAGATGAATTTTATTGTATTTTTGGATCATGTACATATGTTTAGTGGAAAACTAGAGTGGCATATATTTTTTCTTTTTTGTCTGATCAAAGAAAGTTTTAGCATGATTCAAATAAGTAGCCATTTGCTGGATTGGTTGGACTGGAGGGATCATTACACATGATTGTATATAAATATTCATCATGTGGGTGGTGATCATCAGGATTTGAAGCCCTCAAATTGTGATGGTATGCTACCATAACTATGTTCAGGAAGTAAGTTTTTTATAGTTAAGCTAGTTCAATTAATCAATTTTCAGTTTTGAGTTTGGTCTTTGCACTTTGAATTCATGCCTAATGAATAAGGCTACCTAGTGATGAGCCTCATCATTGAGTAATTATATGGGCCTTAATTGGCCTTAATTCACCTCCTAGCTTAGCCAATCCAACTATTCTCACAACTTATTGCATACTTTTGATTATATTTTGTTTATGAGATGAGTTAGACTTGGATATTTTGCTTTGTAGTCTAATGTGCATATAATGCAGGAATAAAGGATAAAAGCAAGGAAAATGCAAGAATAAAAGATAAAAGTGAGGAACTATGGTAAATACCTTGGTAAAAACTCGAATGGGACAAGGTAGAGGAACTGTAGGAGGTAAATCCTCCCCATTGACTACACCTCCATTCTAATATGCCTCCACTAGCTCGGAGTGCAAACAACCACGTCATGAGGACTAGAAGACAACCGAGAAAGTGAAAGTGACAGAAACTAGTTTAAGGAAGTTGTTAGAGACTTCAAATGTATAATTAGAGAGGCTTAGGGCCCCAGTAGGGTTTGGAATTTAGTTGTAAAAAATCTGTTTTATTTCTGAGCTGCAAGAAGACTTGTGATAGTTTGTTCTGTAATCCATGGTTTTTATAATAAGAATGAGTTCTCTTTAAGCTAGCTCTGAGTTAACTTCGATGGATGAAGCTCTTGGGTTAGGACTCAAACCAAGCAGCCACAACTCCTCTTTATGGTACATGTATGCTAAGATAGTGTTATGTTCTGTTTATTTTCTTAAGTAGTTTCAAGGTTTTTTGTTCATTTGCTTAAGTAGCCTTCTAGTTTTCATCATTTATTTTCTTAAGTAGTTGCACATTCATCACAACAATATAGCATAGATTATTCATGGCTTTCATGTTCATTTGCTTCAGTAGCTTCATTGGTTGTAGTTTACTTCCATCTATGCCTTCTTTTAGGTCACGTGTCAGTTGGAGGAAAAATATCACTATCAAGGTGTCTTAGCCTCATCTACTCCCTCTGGGACCATGAATTGAGGAAGAGACCCTTCAACAGCCCCAAAACATAGGTTTCTAGTTCTCGCATGAGCTATGGAGTTTGCTGTTTCATGTAGTTATTTGTTCACCTTCAATAGTTTTCCCCATATTTTTCATTTGAAACTGCCTTCAACACATTCTTTATGCATCTCTTCCTCACTGTTTGATCACCAACAAACCTTCACAATCACCATATGATTCATTATTTCCTCCGACTACTTCTTCATGTGGATTTCACCACTTGCTTTATGCACTTTAAATCCCCACCATCATTGTTCCTCTCCTGATTCGACGGCTGTCGCTTCACTTGATTGCCAACTAACTTGGTGGATCTCCACCGTTGATCAGCCCCACCTAATCCAATAGCTATTTTACAATCTTGCATGGATTAGTGAATGAACGCTATCTACTCGAGAGCACACGAGAAAAGTGGTTTTCTCGTGCTATGTGTCTTGTAGTAAGGTTAATCGTGTGAAATTTCAAAATACTGCTTACAACCTAAAGGGCACGCGAGAAACTACTTACCACCTTAAAAACCTCCTCCATCATTTCCACGCATTTCTTTTTCCTGCAATATGATCTCCGCCATCGATCTCTTGACTTCACTCGCGTGATCAAATCTCAACCATTCATTGCTCCTGTTAACCTCATCCATCCATCTCTTGACTTCACCTACGCAATCAGATCTCAACCATTAATCACTCCTGTTAACCTTGTCCATCCATCTCTTGACTTCATCCTCGTGATTAGATCTAAAACATTCATCTCCTTTGTTACCTTGATTCGTCCATCCATTCACTTAAATCCCTCGCGATACAATCTCTATTTTTCATCCTGTTCATTAACCTCGTTCATCCATTTATTTTCTTAATCCCCATGATAATATCTCCACTATCCATCTTTTGTTCGTTGATTGATCCAATGGTCCCTATGCACTACTACATCCTGACATCCTCCTTTCATTGATTTCAACCTTCGATTGCTTTTCCACTTGAAAACCAATTTTGCTTAAGTTTCTTTGCTTACACCTTAGTATATTTTAAATGATTTTTACTTCTGCAACTTAGATAGTAACCTTAGGTTAGTGACTGTTTTAAAAATTCTTCTTAGCATAGTTGTTTAATCAGTTAGTCAGGTTACAGTGTGAGTTAGCATTGCAAGTTGATTTCTTTAGTATTGTAGTAGAAGTAGCTCTCCCTTAGGATATATTTTCCCTTCTTCCATAAAAGAGTTAAGCTTCTTCTGACCCTTTAGAAGTATGGCCTAGAACCCCTAGGGTGTCTTTCTAGATGAGTAGTGACAACAGGTGGTACCTCCACTTTTACTTGTGCATATAGCACTATCACCTCCAAGTTTGTATGAACCCAGGGTTGATAAGTAAATCTAGTAGCCCTGGGAGTTGTAACATTCTTGTTGCAATACCTAGGTTCATCACTTTTTGTCACCGTTTTCAGGCAGGTGTCTAAGTAGAAGTAATAATTTCTTTCTTCTATTTTCTAGTCTCCAACTTTCTTTTCTTCTACATCTAGTCTTCAATTTTCTTCCATTAGTTTATTTCTGCAAAAGTAGTCTAGTTTATTTCTTTCTTTCAGTTGTCATTACCTACTTTCCCTTTTATTATGCAAGTACTTTCTAGCTTTAACAAAATCTTACAAAAAACAACCCAAAAAATTTCCTTTCATGCCTCATAGGATTAGGGACAATTCATGGAAATTATTGTCAAATACCCCCACTGCATCCAACAAACAACCTTCTCTCTTCTTCAGTGGTGATGAATTGGAAGACCCTTTAGGTGATAAACCTTACCTATTTGAGGAACCTACAGAAGAAGAAGAAGAGGAAGAAACCATTCCTAATGAACCAATGGCTGGAAACCAAATGACAGGGGAGATAGAGAGGGAATTGAGAGTGCCTTACCCATCAGGGAAACCAATGGGGACACAGAGATGAAGACTATAAGCCCCTCTACTCTACCTCATTTCCATGGCCTAACCACAGAGGACCCTGACACTTTCCTATTTCAGTTTGTTGTTATATGATGAACCTATGACTATGCAGATGACGAGAAAACGTTAAGACTATTTCCATCTACGCTCAAGGATGCAACATTGCACTGGCTCATGGGTTTACCTAGAAATAGCATCACAATTTGGGCTCAAATGCAGCAAACCTTGAATGAAAAATATAGGGACTACTATAGGTAAAAGGACACTAAAGAAGAGATTTTTAGGATGACCATAATCCAGGATGAATCCTTAGAAGACTATGAAGAAAGATTCTAGATCAGTTACAAAAGGGCCAGGGGCACACTTGACCTTGAGTCACTAAAGTTGGTCTTGCTTAGAGGAGTAAGGGAAGATCTTTTGGATACCTTACATATGATAGTAGGAGGAGGTTTCTACCAATTACCCTATGAGGATATTAAGACTGTCTTTAGAAACCATTCTATGTCAGCCAGGAAAAAGGTTACAGGTAGTCAACCTATGGTCAGTACATCATCCTCCAACTTATCCATCAAGCGTGAAATTGGAAATATGTTAGAAGATTTCAAAAGTGATATGCTACAAACCCTTTCCTTGCAATTAGACAGCATGAACATCAAAAGGAAGCAAGAAGAATTAGAGAGAGCCTTGGCCAAATTTTGTCCTAGATGCACTAGGAGGCATCCTAGGAACGAATTTCCATTAAATTGTATTAATATTTGCTCAGTCTGTGAAGAAAACCACTCCACAGACAAGTGCCCCTATTTATCTAGACTCAAATTTGTATATGAAGGAGCTAAAGGGGTCACTGAACAGCTTTGGTACATCAACCAAGGGATACCTCTGGGCCTAGACCATATTAGCAAGGTATGCAAGGGCCATCCCATCCATACTACAACCCAAACCAAACCACAACTATATCTTCTTTAGAACCCCCTACTCATCCTTCATGGTCTACACCCCCTCCTTCGTCCTATGCATCTCAATATCATTCCAAGCCATCCAGCTAACCATTTCAACCTTATGTTCAGCCACAACATCAGTGGAACACCCCAGATTATGGGTGGAGGCCCCAGTTCAACAATGTTCTAGCTCTATTGGCTCCACCACCCACCAAACCACAACTCTTGCACTCTACTCCACCTAAGCAACCCCAAATGCCTGCTTAGACAAATCCGAACTCAAACAATAGGAAGGCACAATAATCATATAGTGGAGAGACATCATACCCATCTTATGCTGTAGAAATTTAGGAGATCACCCTAAGATCAGGGAGAATTCTCCCTGATAACCAACCTCCCTCTTGACATAGGAAGGTTGAGGAAGAAAAAGAGGAAAGCAACCTTAAAGTAAATCCACCCTTTCCTAAGAGATTAACCCAACCACTCTAGCCTACCCCAGAAGAAACTGAACTTCTAGGAGAATTGAAAAATCTATGTGTAAAGATCCCCCTTCTCTAGGAAATCAAAGATGTTCTCATTTACAATAAGTTGATTAAGGAGAAGTGCTTCAAACATTCATGTTGGAGAGGTAAATCCCCTCTACGGATAGAGGTGATCCCTACTAGCCCAGAACGGGTCTAGCAACAATCAAACAATGCTATCACGCAAGTTCCTAATTGCAAATAAAAGGTAGGTGATGTAGACCTACTTGAGATCCAACGCTTTAGTTTGTAGAAGAGACGTCGGCCACGTTCCTTTGCCTTGGCCGGTCATGATCCTCCACTATCCATGTGAATGGACACCTGAACACAAATAGAACAACACAAACACAAGCGTGAAATCTAATATATGCAATTATACATCAGTTAGGCAGGATATAATTCAACATCAACCATTACAAGTACAACGAGAATGCAACCATAATGATAGTCATCTATTATTAATAATCAACAAAGGAGAATACAACCAGCGTCCTGACGTCAAGTCCTCCTTTGGTTGGGTGCTCAGCTACACAAGTCTTGCAAAAGCTTGAGGGGGTGAGGGACAAGCTCTCTCTCTCTTTAGTGACAAAGTCTCCTTACTTAGGTAAAGCCTTATGGATACAAAGAAAGCTTCTTGCAACTCCAATCTTTTGATATCTTCCTTTCAGCACAAGTATTGTCACTAGAGTCAGAACTAGCTTTCTCAAGCCATGGAGACAAGCTTTTATAGAGGAAAAGGAAGAGATAAGGTCAATCACAGCAATAATGGATTTGGCTTCATCACTTGGAAAATTCCATGGAATGGTGGAAAACTACTTTCCATCCAAGGAGATTCGAAGCCAAACCATCCTCACTTAACTTGGAGTCAGTTGGTGAATGAGTTGGATAGAACCTTCAGAGGTTTGATTAGTTCAAAACTTTGCCCAAAATGGTTGGCGCGATTGCGACTCTGGGACAGAGCGCTAATGGCGCGCCCTTTCAATAGGATTTTCCCATTGGTACGGGCATAACAGAAGGTACCAGCGCTAATGCAAAAAGGGTTGTTCTTAAGGGCAATGAGCAGGAGATGTCTTAAGGGCATATGAAGCTCATGTTTAGAGGTGAATAATGCAAGTGGTTTCAAGTCTTGTCACTTCTCACAAGTCCCGGAATGTGTTCTTCAAGGTGCAGGAGAGGGGTAATAGGGACAGTGACAAACGGTGACAAATTACTGTGTAACAGATGCCCCCTAAAGCATCAGGCCCGAGAGAGAGAGAGGGGTGAAGTGCTTTACAAGAACATGTGTGACTGAAAACACTGCCGCCAGAGAACCTGTGAAAAGAAGTACAACTGATATCTCAAGTACATGATATATATGTGGTCTGGGCGCAGCCATTCGTAATAGAGTATAAAACTGGATCCCAAGCATGGACGCAGCCATCCGATGAGGATCTATGAATGGACTCTGGTATGGTCGCAGCCATCCAATGAATGAATCATGTAATGATTACAATAATCCACAAAATGCAACCCGGATCTCAATATGCACAATCCGGGGTCTTGCGCTCCAACTCGACCCGAACATAGTACAAGTTCAAGCATGTGAATATAGGAGTTGAATTCGAACATGCATGAACATCATCTGATTACCAGTATATGATGAAAACTATTACCACATGCAAGAGGCGCCACCAATAATGACGATGGTCCTCAAGGTACTATAGCTATAATCCACGGCGTGTGAATCAATGAGCTGGTGTCGAACACCCATAGAATCATCCGATCGGAGGCCAATGATGAAAACCTCGCGTCGAACATGAAGAACCTGCTATTGAGGCATGTAGGCTCCAAGGTACCTGAAGGGAGTCTCTAGGTCACCTTCCTGGATAATGAGTTGAAGTCGACAGGAAGTGATCTTGATCGAAGGTGAGCCATAATGTTTCCCACATCATCGACACGAGATGGAGAGAGACAACACATTTTGTGTGAAATATCGGAGGGATGTTGAGTATTCTTGTAGAGGCCAACTTCTCTTGAACATATCAGCGGCACAATGACAGATTTGGCAGTATTTGAGATCAAATGATCAGGGGTCATGATGATGAGACGATGAGCAGATGAATGGTCAAATAAGATAACCCAAACCCATGGAGGCAAATATGAAGCGAGATGAGATGTCCCCACCCAGACACAAATGCAGAAAGTGCCATGTTCAAGAGCGACATACTGCCGATGACGACAATTATGATTCCTTTATTCCCCCACCATTTCTGGCGAGTACCCCGGTTATTTTTGGATGGCAAGCTTGACAGGGATAGCATATGCTTGAGAGGCGTCATTTCGATGGAATCCGATGTCATTAAGTTTTAATGAGTCTAACAAAGGAAGAACTCGGCGCCTTTTCATGTTTACAGAGTTTGAAAAGACAGCGAAAAGAAGACTCTAGGGGTGTCCTTTTTCCTAAAGTTGTGTCTCTCGAGCCCGAAAAAGTATAAAACGATGCTCGAAAGAACCGCCCGATCATTACGATCGAGGAGTACTTTTTGTGAATAGTGACATTGATCTGAAAAAGTAAAAAAAATCGACTGATATCACGTCATTTCATTTCCATTAACGAACCTGAAACGACAAAGGTCTGATGATCTTTTCATTCTTTAGACGGTCGGAAAAAGAGTTTAAAAACAACCGCCTCTTATTTACGTTTGACGAGTCAAGAGGAATAACTCGGCAATCTTTTCACGTTTAGCGAGTCAGAAAATAGCTAAAATATGACTCCATAGTGACTTTTTCGTGTATTTACCGAGTCCAAAAAAGTATAAAATATAACTCGTTTCACCATCGAAGCTGCATAAAAGACCTGTCGCTGCACAAGAAGTAAACGTAAAACCCATTTTCGACCAAAAATACCATAAAATATTCAAAAATAACCTTTCTAAACCTAAAAAATGAGTCAAAAAGCTTATAAATAGGGTGAAAATGTAAAATTAGAATTACTTTTACCATTTACCTCTTGAAGAGCGAAAAGGGTCCATTTGGGATGCAAACTTGAAGCGGCGAATACGAGCAATCCGTGCAACCATTCGCGACCTCATCAGCTCCAGGTAAGAGGCGCTTCCCTTAGCTCCATTTTCATATTATTTTTCATTCATTTAGTTCCTGATTGAGCCCCAGCAAGGGGGAATTTCAAAATTAGGGCTTCGCCCCATTGGTGCGGGTATCTAGCATAAACCCGCGCTAATGGGGTGAAATACCCAAGGGAGCCGCGCCATTAGTGCGACTGTTTGAAGAACAATCGTGCTAACCTCGTGACCCAACTTTTCTCATAATTTTACCCGTTCAAATTAAAATTTCCCTAGATTATAATTTGTCCAATGTCTTAATAAAGGTAAATTTGTCCTTGTGGGTGCAGGAAATAGGTCAAAATGGTGGTAGAATGGAAAGAGCGAGAACATGACATTGTGGATGCCTTAGCCATTGAGGATGAAGGGTGCATGAACGCCCTGAGGGATTGTGGCCTTAAGAAATTCTTCCTCACATCATATATGCGGTCGAAACCTGAGTTGCTCCAGTTTATCATTGATGCTTGGGATGTAGACGACCAAGTGTTTCATCTGCAGAATCAGATCTTAGAGCTTGAGGTCTCTGATGTATACTTCATCACGGGATTGTCACGGAGAGGGGCGGTTCCTATTCTAACTGGTAGTAGACCTTTTGGGGAGAAGGTTGGCGAAGTGAAAGCTCGAGTGTGCCCGGAAGCACAATTCGAGCAACGGAGTGCTAAGGTGTTAATCAACACCATCCGGGATTTGACTCTGAGAGCCATTCTCTTCACCATCACACGTGCAGTTGGGGTACAGGCACCCCACGAGGCTAGCAAGAACCACCTGATACTTGCGAATGAATGCCTCAGTCCGACCATCTTTAACTGGGCTGCAGCTGTGACTACTAATATTAAGAGGCAGCTCACAAATTGCAAGCGAGCAGAGATGAAATAGTTTGCATATGGTTCAATCGTGGTATCGTTCTTCCTGGAGCGAATACCACTCTTCCAGATCCAGAGAGCCGTGGTGGCAGATCCATTGCCACAAGAGCCTAGAATGGCTTGCTGGGCATCATTGATGCCCAGAGGAGGAGGAGGCCAGGAGATGTCATGGCATCCTGAGTTCTTCATATGGCTCCGTCGACAGTTGATCGTGATCTAGGATTGGCCGTATGCAGGGACCAGTTTCATGGGGGACCCAGACCTTCCACTACCAGAGGGGGAGGAATGGGAGGAGGAGTTAGGTATGAACTCCTTGATTTTAATGTTTTTTATTTTTTTTGTCTTTTTTAATACATGCCTGTTCTAATGATGACCATATCTATATGCAGATGTGAGCCTAGAGTGACCAGCCGGGCTATCAACACATATTTCATTAAAATTGGAAATATTTTATTACAAGGACATCAACAAAATTGAGCTTTTTGGTTATTTTGAAATTCTAGATCCACTATTTAATTCCAAAATTATAAAAATATGTTTTTATCCCCTACAGCACGAAGAGGCCAACCCGCAGCCGACCCTCAGGCAGGAGGTGTCGTGGGGGAGGAGCTGGTATAGAATCTCGAGGGGCTTGACCAAGGGATTCCCGGTTATGCCAGATTGGCAGATGTGCCTTTCGCTTACCAGAGGCACACAGTAGGGGTGTCGACTCGCGTCCACCGTCTATTGAGACGATTGGTGCGAGCGGTGATGTGCTATCATGAGCACCACTGTGCTTAGACTCCTAGGCTTTATTTTCTGCATATTTTTTTAGAGACATGTGTCTGAGATGTACGGAGAACACAAAATCTATCCAGACATGTACATTCTATTTTTGAGCACCTCAGTGTGCCACATGACATATTATAAATATATATATATATATATATACATGTGTATGCTTATTGTATCTCGAATGCTCCTGTATTAGTGATTTACATATTATGCAAATGTCTGTCCAATACATAGTTAGCCAATGCATCGGTTACTGCATTAAGTCTTCTTGGAATGTGATGATAAGTAATGTAATAAAAATCTCTTTCCAATAACTTAACACGTAAATACAACCTTAAAATGCGATGATCTCTGACGGAATATCGTTCGTTGAGCTGGTGGACTACAAGTTGAGAATCTAAGTTTACAATCAATGTGGGGATTCCGAGGTTAATTGCCTCGGCTAGTAATTCAATTACAACACTATATTCAGCCACATTGTTCATTGTACAACCCAGACACACCCCTTGAATATATACTAACTCACCATGAGGATCCTAGATCACCCATGCCGCAGATGACAAATTGCGAGTACTGCGGGAAGCACCATCAGCGAAACCAACGTAAGGTGATCCAGACATCTGTTCAAGAAGCAAAAGACACAATAAGCGGCAATCACGCCGACACATTGAGATAAAAAATAAATAAACACGCACACACACAACACACTCTTAAAAGCATATGCATGTAAAAAAAGAGAGAGAGTGCCTGGACTCAGGCATAATATTTCTTGAGATACAACCCATTGCGGGGCCTATCCAGGGGATTACCTTCATAATCTATAAGCTCATAGGCACCTTTTTGTAAAACGCTTTTCACAATATAGGGCCCATGCCACATCGGCTCGAGTTTTCCTGCCCCCATCTTATCATTAGCTTGATCGTAGAGCAGTACTAGATCTCCCTCGATGAAAGAGCGGGGGTTGACAGTGTTATCGAAGTGAGTTTTCACTTGCTTCTTTTGAGCTTCAATAGCTAGGGAGGCTAGACGACGTGTCTCATCCAGTCGTTCCAAGTAAAGAAGCCGCTTTTCTATAGGAGTAGTATCGGGGAGTAACTCGATGGCTAATTTGAGTGAAGGAATCTCACACTCAATGGGAAGGGTCGCCTCTAGTCCATATACTAACTGAAAAGGAGTGAAACCGGTGGTGTCCTTCACGGAGGTACGGTAGGCCCACAAAGCGGAAAACAGCATCAAATGCCAACTAGACTTGTGCATGCCAACAGTTCTTTGAAGCATCGTGACCAAGACCTTGTTCACGGCTTCCACTTGACCGTTTGCCTGAGGATAGTACGGAGTCGAACTATCATGCCTAAGACCTAGCTGGGTTGTTAACTCGGCCATCATATGATTGTGGAAATGTTTTCCGTGATTAGTGACAATGGCCTGTGGAACTCCGAACCGTGAAATAACATGGTTAAACAAAAACTGTGCCGCGGTGTGACCATCTTCTGACAATGTAGGCATCGCCTCGGCCCATTTCATAAAGTAATCTATAGCAACGATGATGTATCCATGCCCCCCGCCCGAGCGAGGGTTACAGGTCACATAATCGATGCCCCATTTGGCAAAGGGGCTGTTAGTTACAACAGGGTGCAGCGGGGCTGAGGGTGCACGCATCTTCCATTGGTAAATCTAGCATTCATGACAGGAACGGACAGCAAGAATGCAAAACTTGAAAATGGAAGGCTAGAAGTAGCCAGCACGGAGGATTTTCTGTGCGGTGGCATATCTAGACATGTGACCACCACAAGCACCAGAGTGGCAATCATTTAGAACTCTCTCGGCTTCTTCGAAGGTTAATCATCGGCAAAGAATCAAATCAACACCGAGATGGTACAGGGCGTCCCTAACGATGCGATATGGTTGGGCTTGGTGTCGAATCCGTTGACGAGCGTCTTTCAAGGTCTCAAGATGGAAAGAGGACATCTACAAGTAGACAATGATGTCCCCGTACCAAGGATCGAGGGTGCCGATAAGGAAAAGAGTGTCCTATGGAATAGAATCCTCTATCTGAGAGGAAGTAGCGGTGAATGGCAAAGAACACAAAAGTTCAGCAAAGACGAGTGATTTCTTCGACTTGGAAACAATAAATTCCAAGTCAAACTCTTGGAGGATGATGATCCACTTTGAGTATTTTCCCCCCAGCAATTGTCGTGAGAGAATGTAAGTCATGGGGTTGCAATTGGAGATCACCATCGTAGTACGCAACAAAATATAATGACGGAATCCTTGAACCGCACAAACAACGGTGAGGGCCAAGTTCTCGACATATGCATATCGAGTCTCTGTATCTAGCAAGTTGCGACTAAGGTAGTAAATGACATGTTCGATGCCATCTTCGTCATCTTGTACCAAAACCATACCGATAGTGGTGTGGGCAGTAGCCAAATATAGTGTATAGTCACGATGATAATTTGGAGGCCGCAACAAAGGGGCAGAAACTAGGAGAGTTTTGAGACGAGCAAAAGACTCCTCGACTATGGCATCCCATCGAAATGGGGTGTCACGCTTAAGTAACCGAGTAAAACCCTTTGCCACTTCGGCATAGTTGGGGATGAACCTTCTTAGAAAATTAGCTTTTCCCTGCAAGCTTTGCAATTTCCGCAAAGTAGCAAGGGGAGGAAGATTCACAATTGCCTCGAATTTAAGGGGATCCAAACGGATGCCCTCTCGGGAGACGATAAACCTAAGAAGTCAACCAGATTCGACGCAGAAGACACATTTATGCGGATTTAGTCGGATATTATAGTGTCGACAGCGATGAAAAATCTCACGAAGATGCGATGGGTGGTCCACATGCTTAGCTGAATGAGCGGGGAGGTCATCCAGATAAGGCTGTACGATGTGTCGGATATTGTGGAAGGCATAAGACATTGCACGCTGGAAGGTAGCGTTGGCATTCTTAAGACCGAAGGGGAGCTTTTGTAAGGAAAAGTGCCCCACGGACAGGTAAAGGCCATCTTGTGTTGATCAGCGGGGGCAATATTAATCTAGTTGTAACCAGAGAAGCCATCCATAAATGAATATATTTCGCTGCCTGCACACTCATCAATGAGTTGGTCAATGAACGGTGTGGGGTAGTTGTCTTTTGGGTAAGCTCAATTAATGTCGCAGTAATCGACACTGACGCGAATGGTACCCTGTTTTTTATCTACAGGGACAATATTTGAGACCCAATCTGTTAGTGGGATGGGATAAATGAATCCAGCTTTAAGAAGTTTTTCAACTTCTACTTTGATAGATGCCGCCTTATGAGGGTGCACGGGACGCAAACGCTGGCGAACAGGTTTGGCCCTGAGATACGTAGGTATCTCGTGCACCACTATGCATGTATCAATACTGGGCATTTCTTCGTAGGACCATGCAAAAACATCACGAAATTCACGAAAAAGTGTGATGTATATCTGAATCTCCTCAGGAGTGCAAGTGACTCCTATATAAATGTTCTCGATAATCCCTGGCTTAACAGAGATGTCGATGGGTTGCGTTTGCATGATGTTCCCTAAATTCCCTTCAAACGATGTATGATAAATCTGGATGGGCGTCTAAAGAGGTTGAAAAGGGAGACATGGAGCAAACCGCTCGAGACAAAGTAGTGTTTCCCAGAGGGTAGGGAGAAAGGAGGAATGGTGGTGAAGAGGGGACCATGGATGTTCTTCCAGAGACATAGTCTCTATGATGGCCTCGTCGGAAGGAAATATTTCCTCTAATGGATCCGAGGAGGTGTATTCTCCAAACCAGGGGGGAAAATCATCTGAGTCAAAAGCCCCACTTGAAGCAGTGGGTTGATCATGAGGGGCCGATGCAGCAACGATTTCGATGTAGTTGAGTTCGGCTGGACTCAACGGCATCTCCTCACTGCACGATTCTATCTGGTCGACGGGGGGTAGGGCCCAAGGATCAGAATGAACTGAGATCATGGAGATAGAGGCAAGGTTGGGAGGTGGGAGGGAGAAAACACCCATAAGGGCGGGTTCTTTGAAGAGCCCGGCTCCCACACTCTAAAAAGGAATGGAGGTATGTTCAACGAACGGTACATTTCCCTCAGAAGAGGAAGTGAAGAAGGAAAGCTGGTCAACCGCGAAAATTTTCCTCTGATGAGGGAAACGAATGACAGGGAAGAGGGATGAAGCCACGGCACGCATGGCATACGTCCAACTCCGGCCCAGAAGGAGGTTATATGTGAGATTCGCGTCAACGACCTCAACTTCTACTTCCACGGTCTTCCCTTCTAAGGTTATTGGTAATTGTTGAAGAATACCATAAGGACGGGATTCTCTCCCATCAAAAGATTCCAAGGTCGTCGGAGACTGGCTCAGAGTCGGGGACCCGATAGCTTTCCAACAAGCAATAGACATAATGCAGGTTGATGCGCCTTCATCAATAACTGTACGATGGATTGTTTTTGAAGTGATGACAACTTGAATGAGAAAAGAAATCTGATGAGGTAGTCGAGGAACATGGCTCTCGAGGTCGAAGGTAATCAGATCTGAATCCGCTGGGTCGATGCCACCGATGGCCGATAGCAGGGACTTCCTCTGGGGGGGTAGCTCTGAAGAACCTCTAAGGCGGACATAGCTGACGGAGCATGCGCTAAGTCCTCTACGATGCTATAGTGTTGGGCAGCACGAGCATTTAGATTGTAAGAAGATCTTCTGAGTACCCCTTTTGGAGGGGGTCAGATTGTCGTCTCAGTACTCGGTCTCTCGATATGGAGGGGACCAGAGCTGGACGAAGGAGCACTTGAGGGAACCTCGGGCTCCTTCCCGGTGGACAATGGATACTCCTTTGCTCGAGTCATTACATGAACGGGAATAGATCCAGCCATGAAGACTTGGGAACCGAAGGGAGAAGAAGACGGATCAGCCACCATTTGAGTTTGCTAAGAGGGAAAAGGCTCTTTAAGAACCGCAAGAACCCCAGGAGCACCCTTTAACAAATGACTAACTTCAGACCACCTGGGGCAGTCCTTACTATAGTGATCCTCCTCACAAATGAGGCAAGGATACTTGGGTTTGCGCTTAGCTCCTTCCTCGGCTGGAGGTTTGGAGGATTCCTGTTTAGGTTGCTCGAATTTATTTTTTCCTTTTCCCTTTTTATTTCCTTTCGAGGTCTTGCCCACCATGGTGGAATGGATGGCATTGACCTCGGAAGTGTTACCAGAATTCAAACCACCCTGAGAAGTGCTTTTGTTAGATGCACTTGACTTTTTCTTCCCGGGGTTTGACGATGATTTTTTAGAGTCCGGGTTCATAGAGCCAATGACTGCATCGACAGATGGCTTCGGCGGAGCCTTGGATGTACTGGGCCTTGCGGCGTCCGGAAAATACTCATACAAGGTACCAGACTGAGAGTAAACTAAGTCCAGGTACTGAGCGTGCACGATTGCTTGCTCTTCAGTCACACAGGCTCCCATAGCAATGTCTCGTGCAATCTTAGGGACAAAGGAAGTCGTGAACCAGTCGGTGAGGAGTTGATCAGGAATCCAAAACTTGATCAACCTGCGATGCCTTCTCCATTCATGTATATGATCGAAGATATGTGTAGCTGTATCCTACTTAAGAGACGTAAGGAGGTGAGTCCCTATCTCGTACCGAATGGGTAACTGAAAGTGAGTAAGAAATGCCATGGCCAACAAATTTAAATCTTGAAATGACGCGCGGGTCAATTCAATATACCATTTAGTGGCAGAACCCGTGAGAGTCCTCTGAAAGAGGCGAAGTCAAATCGAGTCATCAAGCCATGAATTAGATGAACACCATAAGTGATACGTCATCACATGAGCTTGAGGGTCCTCTTCGGGTTTTCCATCGAATTTGGGACAATCACTACGTATCTTAGTTAGAACTGGTGGCCATTGTGGACTATGTAAAATGGGTTCATTTTTTAACTTCGACACATCGGCCAGTTCCAACGTCGCTAAAAATGGTAGCTGCGGGTTAAAGGACATTTGTCCCAGATATGAGGTAGAGCCAAAATTCCATCCAGTTCCTGTTTTCCCCCACTGGCCTTGTTCCGATGGACCAGGTCCAAAAGGGCCTTGTCCAGAAGGATTTTGTCCATAAGGGTTGTTTCCAGAAACAGGCTGTTGATACTGGTTCTGCCCCCCAGCGCCCCATTGGTTACCATACTGGCCAGCAGGTTGTTGATAATTTTGATAAGGGTTGCCCTGCGGCTGCTAGTAATTTTGATACGGGGTATATTGATATTGCCCCTGGGGTTGCTAGTATCCATACTGAGCCTGGGAACCAAGCGGCATTTGATGAGCACATTGGGATTGATACCCACCTGAATATGAGGGCTGGGATTGGTAACCACCCGAATAAGGAGGCTGGGATTAATACCCACCTGAATAAGGAGGTTGGGATTGATACCCACCAGAATAAGGAGGCTGGGATTCGAACCCACCTGAATAAGGAGGCTGGGATTGGTACCCACCCGAATAAGGAGGCTGGGATTGGTACCCACCTGAATAAGGATGTCGGGATTGGTACCCGCCTGAATGTTGGGCCATCTGGCCGAAAGGTTGTCCTGGTCAGATTTGAGATGGTCCCGTTCGCCTAGAAGGTCGAGCTTGCTGAGTGAGAGGCTGCCCTTGCACAACCGAAGATTGTCCTTGTAGACCAGATGGTTGTTGAGCAGTAGGCTGGCCTTGCTATGCGTAAGGCTGGCCCCCTTGCCCAGAAGGGTAGCCTTTCTAGTTTCTGGTTTGACCTTGCTAACCGTAAGGTTGTCCCTGGTTCCCATAGGGTTGCCCCGAAGGGTAGCCCTGTTGGGTCCCGGGTTGTCCTTGTTGAGCATTGGGTTGTCCCGGGTTTCTAGAAGGTTTCCCAAGATACATGAAAGATGGACCACTAGAGGCTAAAGGTTGTCCCTGATAGGGTTGTCCTTGCGGGCCTCCTTGTTGACCTGGGTAATTCTGGCCATAATACTGCTACCCGTGATTAGGCTGCGAGTAAGACGGTTGACCCTGGTAGGGTGGTCCTTGAGATGGCTGTCCTTGACCCTGATGGTACTGGCCACCGCCATATCCGGCAGTGCCCCAAGCCACGTTCAATGGAACGGAAGTCTCAACATATGGCTCTTCAGGCAAGGAGGTATACAAATAATGATTCTCAGGATCATAACAGGGGCCTTGCCCACTTGGGTTCTAGACATTATGCAAGTACTGGGAATATGCCTCCTCTGCTGTCATAGGATTAGAAGGAGGAGGGGCACAGCTTGCAGGGTGGACAAATCTAGCAGTATGTGTCGATTTACCACTTTGTACTGGACCTCGAGATGGGCCCGCAGCAGAAGTAACAGCAGAAGATGCTGTAACGGCACTAACAACTGAAGTTGATGACGCGACACAGACGGTCGGATTGGTTGGGACTACTGTAACAGCAGTATGGTGAACTTGGGAAACAAACGGTCCTATGGTAGGGACGATGTTTTGATCCCACATAAAAGAGGAAGCCGTAGAGTTCATATCATCTCTCAGAGACCTATAGCGCGCCGACATCGTGATACCGAGAGGTGTAACGGTGTAGGGCGTATAGATGACTGGGGATGTAGCCGAAATGGGAGTATCAATACTCGACATAATGGGCGTCCCACTCGATGCAGGAGATGTATCCTCCATATCGGAAGAAGCCATCAGAGATGCAACACCAACAGGAGTAGTGGGAAAATCAGAGGGTTCCCAAATAGGTTTCCAAAACAAGTCATAAAGCTCGTCCTCTGGAGCTTGAGAGTTCAACGGTTGGATACTTGGAACAATAGGAAGAGCGTCACAAACCAGTGTCTCAGAGGCAACAGAAGATGGAGACCCTTGGTCACTAGGGACAGGAGACGGAGTCGATGGATCTGCCAGGATGATCAAACAAAGACCCTAAGCAAACTAACGATAAGAGACCCTACTCAAAACTAAACGCAAATAAGATCTACCAAGGTGAATTTTATCGTGGCCGAAAATTTTTTATGACATTAGGACACAACTTGACCTTTTCATGTTTTAAGAGTCGATAAAAGGACAAAAGATGACTCTAGTCGCCTTGGAATGTTTAAAGAGCCCGAAGTGACAAATGCTCAATAGAGCCTTTTCTTTTACAGAGTCCGAAAAGGATCAAAAAGTGACTGCTCTGGAGAAACTAGGGAAGGGGTTTACTAGACAATCTGTAAAACTGCTTATACACCTTGGCAATCGTATGAAAACCAAGGACTTTCCGTACTGCAGTCAATCTTCCTGAATGTTGTGTTCGGTGCATTACGGCTTGTAAGGCGACAGACACGGCTTCCTATGGATCAAGGATGCAAACCTAGTGGAGTCTCCCCATATATACGCGACGGTACGTGGGAGCCCAAGTCTGTACTAGACCACAATTGAACCACACCAGGAGGAATCATCCAACCTTAATGTGAGAACAAAGGTGACTAGGTTTAACGACGCCGGAGCACGTCTCTAGCCTAGACCTCTAGAATTTTTGCGTTATGTTCCAATGTGTTTTTAAGTTGATTCGGTTTATTTTATGGTTGATCTTTAGTTAAGTTTCAATTTCAGGCCCTACCATATGTGATCTTTCACAATTTCCTAGATGCAAACTACATGCCAAAGAAAGCCATTTTGTTCGATGAGTGCTAACTACGAGAAGGTTAAGAATTTCAATCGAACAAAATGAACAAAATCAATCAAACACACTAATGCAGCTAATGGCAAATAAACAAAACTTTTTCTTTTCAATAATACAAATAACGAAAAGTTCTATTCCATTCACTATGAAACGCAAAAGAGATTATTTTGATTTTCCTTTCTATAAGCACAATGCACTAGAATGAATTTTGAAAGATAACAACACTGAGCAAAGAGGCAAATTCACTCAATGAAGACACAATTAAATCCCAAGACACTAAAACAGTTCTCCCAATCGAAAGGAAAACAAGGCTTTGTACGAGCTATGTGATCTAAGCTCAAACAAGGCTGGAATGAAATCCAAGCAAGCAAGGACAAGTCACTCGAAAATCAATCAAACGCTTCAACAATCACTGAACAAGTGCGAAAAGCAATCACAAGGTTAACTGGACAGTCAAAGAACCCAAGACTCCCACGGGAGGCTCGACACACATAGCCACTAGATGCCCTACAGTTGAGGTGTGAAATTGATGGGAAGAGGCAAACACCCGAAGGACAAAGGTTGAAAACCAGTCAAACAGGGCTTGAACACACTCCAGCAACTGAAAAAGAGGTGGAAAAATGCAAATCCAAGCTCAGAAAGTAGGCAAACAAGTGGACTAAAAAACTAAAAGGTTTGGCGCGACTGTCAGGCTACAATTCGCGCTAAATAGGGATTGGCGCGGGTTGTCAGTTAGCAACAAGGGCCACTAGTGTGACTGTGAAGGGAAAAACCGCGCTAACAAAGTTTGCCAATTTCAAAAGAAAAATACGCAGTCCAGGGCTTGGGTCACAATCTCTAAGCAAGTCAGGAAGCAAGGAGCAGCAAGAAATTCAATTCCAAAAACTTATCTAAGCAAGCAAACAAGAGAAACCAAAGAGGCAAGACAAACTCCAAATTATTCAGTTCGTAAACCAAACCGGAGATCGACTGAGGCGGCTTTGATCTACTTCACTACTGCAAAGCAATAGTGTTTTGAAGGCTATCTGGCCATGTTTCAGGCTCCGTCTAAGTTTACAAATTAAACAACAAGCTAAACTCCCTAGTGGAGTCGCCAAATTGTTGGAGAGGTAAATCCCCTCTACGGATAGAGGCGATCCCTACTAGCCCAAAACGGGTCTAGCCACAATCAAACAATGCTATCATGCAAGTTCCTAATTGCAAATAAAAGGTAGGTGATGAAGACCTACTTGACATCCAACGCTTTAGTTTGTAGAAGAGATATCGCCCACGTTCCTTTGCCATGGCTAGTCACGATCCTCCACTATCCACGTGAATGAACACCTGCACACAAAGAGAACAACACAAACACAAGCG